>MU223590.1:1323774-1367299 GCA_018584345.1 Thuja plicata | reverse complement strand
GAGATGCATCCATGAGGGATGGTTGAGATGGAAACTTGCTTGATCCAAGTGATTACCTCCTATTGGTTAGAGGCTTTTATCCTTGAGGCATGTTGAAGGAATATTAATTATTTGATTTAATTAATTCATTTTAATTGATTTCTTAGCCATGTATTTAATTTTTTGATTTGATTTAATTCATTCAAGGTTAATTGAAGAATTAATGGCTTTTGATAGATGCCTCTTGATGAGTGATCTTGGATTATTGATTTTTATGAATTATATACTTAAACTAATCTATTTTAATTATATAATTGTGATTAGCTTGATATTGGTAGTCTTGGTTATGACCTGGAGGACATAATTGCAGATTAGGGCTTTTGAGCTTATCAGACAATTTTTTAGGTGATTACATTTTCCCCTCTTTGAATCGATGTGCGATCACTGTGTTGATTCAAACAACATCTAGTTTTGATTAGCGATCAAATAGCTGTATATAAAGCGATACAACTACTCTTAATTAGAAACTGATTCTGAACTTAATCAAACAAAATATGATTGAAGCTGTTGAAGATTCTTGATTACTGAAAGATTAGTGTAGTGACCAGGAGATCAATTTGATGTGAAGAGATGAAACTAATCACCTGTCTAATTTATGAAGATAATAACACGTAATCAATTTGATGTGAAGTGATGAAATCAATTACCGTTACAGTGATTTCTGAAATCTTGATCGGTATCAGTTTGTTGTGATGCAATGAAATTGATATCTCGAAGACATAGTTCAGAAGGATTGACTAGACAACTAGTTTGATGTGATGCGATGAAACAGATTTATATAGCAAAGATTTGAACAGATGATCAATTTGATGCGATGCATTGAAAATGATCACTGTTTGAAATTTCAATTGAATTTAGCTATAGATACTATCAATTTGATGTGATGTGGTGAAATTGATATCTGTATTGATGTTTAGAATTTGAATTTGATCAGAGCAAGAAATTTGATATGAAGCGATGAAATCACTTGTTCCAAATTTGATAATGTTGAGACTGATTTGATACTTGATGAAGATTCTCTAGCTATGTTGAAGTTGATTCATTTGATCACCTACAAAGTCAAGTTAGATTTTTTCCAATGCCCCAATTTTTTGAAAAAAATGGTATTACTGAAAAGAATATGGTATTACAATTGCTTGACTAGATGTAATTAATAATGCCCCCTTGGAATCAAAATGGGCATGAAATTGGATTGATTTCCAGATAAAAACATCTTGATGAGAATGATAAGCTTAGAATGAAGATTTTGATCCCAATAGAAAAGATAGTGGTTCGAACCATGAAAATACTACTTTTCGTTTGGTTGAAATCAGACTCCATAGGACAAAGTTAGAGGAAAAAAGGTGCAATAGACAAAGAATAGTTTGTGGTTTAAAAATTTGAAATTAATTACCCAAAAATGAGATTAAAATAAGGTAATAATTCAAAATTAATATTCATTTGAACTATTCACTGATAGAGATTTACAGAGATCAGAGAGAAAAGATGTCGATTCCTCTGCATCATCACCGATTCGAACTCATCCAGCAACACCAGAGACCTGCCCACTACCTGCCAGTGGTATGTCATCAAAATCCTAGTTTTGAAAATTTGAATTTCATATATGTTCTTGCTTTATTTTTAGATGCTTTTGTTGATTTCCTTCCAATATCATTTCTATTAAATGAATTATCATTTCCCATTTGTTTCATCATTTTCAGTCTTTTCTCTATCGTTTACCATTTTCTTTTCATCTTCTACCGCTAAGCATCATTTACAGTTTTTCTTCTAGTGTTTCCTATATTTTTGATATCATTTCTGGAAACTTGCATTGTTTTCAATATAACAAACATCATTTTCAATAGAATATCATTTTTAGCTCCTGGAATATCGGTTTTGGGATAGTGAGCCCAAAATGCAAAGTTTAAGTCCAAATTTTTAGAAAATCTGAATGCCTTAGTCCATCTGACCCTATTAAAATAGCTATCTGCTAAGCTTATCTATTGTGCACATCCCTATTTGCCCCAATTCTGATTCTGTCATGTTTTTACCCATTTGTAGAGAGATCTTGGCACCTTATAGACATGAGCACCATAGCCTCATGTGTTGTTGTTGACTAACCAGTTATCTATTGAGGATCACTGAGACATATTATGTTGTGGTTTGAGATACCTTTTAGAGATGCCTGAGTATACAGTAAACCAAGGTTTACTGACTGCCTTGATAGAGCGATGGCACTTAGAACATAAAACATTCCACCTGCCTACCAGTGAGATTACAGTGACACTAGAGGATGTATGGCATATTCTTCACGTACTTATGATGGGTGAGTTACCTTATTATGATCCTATAGGCCGAGCATGTATAGACACATGTATACGAGTATTTTAGGATCCATTAGTTGTAGAGCGTCACATTACATGGGAGAGATTAGAGAGACATGGCCTTACATTACCAGGAGTACTAGCTAGCCTTGTTGGTGGATTCCTTGTTCCTGATAGGAGTGCATAGGGCTTTTCAGTTGGATGGGGAAAATTGTTAGAGGATTTGATGCAAAGTCCTCGTAAATTAGCCTGGGGTACCTGTCTTCTTGCACACTTATATCATGATTTGCATCAAGTGGTTTAGCATCATAATATATCATTTCTGTAGGTTTGCTACTATTACAGATATGGGCCTAGGAGAACATCCCTATTACCCAACTAGTAGTGACTAGATCTCGATAGGATGGACTTCCTTATGCATATATGTATGCTGGAGATATGGTGTAGCCCCACCTGGGAAACTTAGAGTACTAAAGACGAGCCTTGGAAGATATGACAGTTGTTATATAGCATCCTTACTTAGATTGTGAGGAGTGTAGGAGCGATAGACAAGAGATGCCATTTGTCTGTTCAAAGAGATACTTGATCAGCCGTACTATGTATATTATTGAGAGATTCATGGTTACTCATGTCTTCCAACAGTATGGCATGATACAGCCTATGTCCGAAGGTATGGCAGCATATGCTAGGACCCAAGATGAGCAGACATAGTGGGGACCCCGGTTGGTTTATGAGGATGCTATTCTTGATCATCAGTGATTAGCTCCTGTGATATGGTCACTGGCTCCAGATGTTATAGATGCGGGTATGACTCTTGATTTTGTAGTATATTTTTCACAGTATCCATTCCCTCGGTTAACCTCTCCTGATGAGGTAGTGCCTATTATGGTAGATGAGGGTGATGATGGAGGAGTTTATGATAGAGGGAATGGGGTCATCAGGGCTCCCTCTCACAGATGTTCAAGTAGTAGTGATGATAGTGCTGGTAGAGGTCATGGTTGTTAGCAGAGATAGGTCAAAGTTTGTATTACAAGACCAACACCAACAATGACTACACAGGCACCATCCTCTTCACAGATACTAAGTATAGGAAAAGTTCCTTCATCCTCTTAGATTCCTTCTTCTTCTCATATTCCATCTTCTTCTCAGATTCTAGTTACATAGGTTGCCTCAGCATAGGTGTTTTCTTCTAATTGAGTGACTACTTCATAGGTTCCTCCTCAAATGAGGGTTAGTAGATCAGTTAGTATAGATATCCGACCAAGTGCATAGGTTATACCACAAATGAGTACTCCTCCTCCTTAGCCAAGTACAGGTCTTACAGCTCCTTCAGGTGTACATGCACTAGGGCCTAGACCTACAAGTGCACTAGTATAGGGTACAATAGATGCATCAGTGATTGCCCACCTTCGTAGAGAGAGAGGCCAGTTACAGACTCGTATAACAATTTTATAGGCTCAGCAAGCTGATAGGGATAGAGCTTTGGATGTTTCACAAAGAGATGTTGTAGAACAATGCAGTAGAGCATCCTATTATCAGGTAGCTTATTTTTCAGCAGTACCAGAGCCTGCTGCTAGAGTCACTCCCTTTTCCCGAGCTGCAACACAGTTAGAGGGTGGTGGATCGAGTAGATCAGATACTCCTCCACATGGACCACCAGGGGATGACACAACTAGTCAGTATTGATTGATTATGAGCTACTACATTTTTGATGATGATGTATTGATGTATATGTGATCTAGGACCATTTTTGCTTAGTTTTTGGATGATGTATCTCATGGACATTACTTGATATATGATTATATTCTCATGTTTTGATCTCATTGTATCTTTTATCACTAACATTTTATGCTTTATGAGATGATTATGATTATGCTATGAGTATGCTCTTTTATTTTAGTATTCTTTGGATGCATTTTATTTTTGTCATTTTTGATGCATAGATATGATGTTACATTAATGTTATGGCTGCATATGTATGAAGTTTAATGTTTATGCAATGGAGATGCAAAATGATGATTTTTTTTATTTCAGTGATTTAAAATACTCAATCATAAGAGAAATGATATCTTTGAATGTTTGAAAGTTGTCTTTCCCTCTTTTGAATGTGTGTTATGATAGCCTTTCTTAGTGTCACTTGATTATAAAATATATGCAACTCCTAGAATGAAATGCAATTCTAAAATGTAAATGTAGATGCAACTTCCATTTTCATGTCATTCATTTTATGCTTTTGTTT
Organism: Thuja plicata; assembly: GCA_018584345.1. NCBI lineage: Eukaryota > Viridiplantae > Streptophyta > Pinopsida > Cupressales > Cupressaceae > Thuja > Thuja plicata. The sequence continues at coordinate 1,362,718 of MU223590.1, read as the reverse complement.
CATCATTGAGATTTTTGCGTACCCCATTTTTGACACAACCAACACTAATGTACAAGTAATCATGTTAGTATGAATATCACTTTTCTCGGACATAAGTACATACAATCATCACTAGTGCTTAAGTGACTATGATAATATGAATATGACTTATGTAAAATGTTTGATTTTAGTACAACCACTACGAATAATTAATTTACTCTGATGATATGAATACTAATTTGAGCTTAATTTTGATATTGCAATTTGACACAAGCATCAAGATATAGCAGATAATGATGTCCTGGGTATCAATTGCTTTTAAAAAACACATAACAAAAAAAGAAAAATACCATATTATTTCTTCAATGTTCTAGTACAAAGACTCATGGAACATTTTTCAGAAATATGATAATCAACAATTGATAAAAAAAATAGCAACCCCAAACTAACATAAGTGCTTGATTTGGTCTCAGAATTAGAGCCGTTTATGTAGCTTTAATTTTGTCATCATAGACCTTGTCAAAAACCCATGTCAATCACAAGAAGAAATCAAATAAAATATCACGCCCCCTATATTTATGTTTCTAACTCAGTAGAGTATCATTAAAACATTCGAGAGAAGTATAATAGGCAAAAATCTGATAAAGAACAAACAGTCATGCAAAGAAAAGTATCCCAACTCTTTTAGTGTGTCTCTAGTATGAATACATCATAGAGTTACTTAGGAGACAAAATTCATGCAAGCATAGGATAGGACTGATCATTTTTGTGCTTGTGATTCTGATTGATAGATTCAATATGATCATGTTGATAACATGATGCATTTTTAAGAAACACTATTTTTGTTTGTTGATATGAGATGTGATTTGATCCATGGTATTGAAAAATACCTTTGTTTGGTTGTTTAACTGGGGTGCTGTTGAGAAACACCTTTGGTTGATTGATGTGGTATTGAGAAATATCGTTGGTGAATTTCTTTCCTTGAAACAATTTTAAGAAGGATAAGACTAGATTTCAAACCATGGTAAAGTGATAGGTAAATGATAGAGTCAATCAACTAGGAACGTGTTCTATCTTGTGTTAGCTCAAAGGCCTTGGAGTTCTTATTGAATAGTTATCCAAGCTTTGATAGACAGAGTAGCGAGATGATGAAATAGCACCTGTTTACCTGGTTTTCACCATTCATAGGAATGATATTTTTGCTACCAAGGCGCCTCTTTACCAGGTTTTCACCAAGGCACGATTTTTGTTTTTGTCAATTTTTTTGTTATTTTCTCTTTTTATTATTTTTTTGTTATTGTCCAAGTGCCTGATTGCCAGGTTTTCTCCAAGACAATCATTTTTAGAAATTTTCCACTATTTTTGAAAACTTTTAGAATCTTTTCCACTGTACATAGCTGTGACAACAACTTAAGCATAGAATCTCTTTAAATGATTTGTGTTGATTGGATCAGGAAGTGTGTCTCCTTCTGTGGTAGCTAGCTGATAAGCTCCATATCCAAATACTGTGGAGATTATGAAAGGCCCTATCCAGTTAGGTTCAAACTTGCCCTTCTTTATTCTTTGTTGTTGATTCTTAGTATTTTCATGTAGTACTAAATCACCCACTTGAAACTCACAAGGTTTGACATTTTTATTATAGCCTTTTTCCATTCTCTTTTTATATCCTTGTGTTGGTTAACAGTTTGTCCTCCCATTAGATTTGTAATCTCTGACTCTTTCAGCACCCAAGATGAGAGAACAAAAGGATGTCACCAACAAATGGGTCAGTGTATGTCTTCTATCACTGCCCTCTGAATTGACAGGTACAGCTCCCTGATTGTGTATGATATTCAATGAATTTGTTTTTATATTGATCACCAGGTTTATTCCTTATGAGTATTAACCAAATTTCTTGTAGACACAAACAATTCAGGCAAGGATAATGTGGACAATCTATAATCCCCAATGGAATGTTGATCACAGATTATCATGAAGTCTGTCATCTAACTTAAACCTACCTACTTTAAGAATGCATATCTTACTAAGGAGAACAGAAGAAGAATCATACATGGACAACAAATAGAATTGCCTACGCTACAACTTCTAACATGAAATAGAATCCAAGCAGGAATTACAGTCCCACATACAATCGTACTTTCTATTCTAATGCACCTAAATTACTAAATGAATAGGAGAAGAATCATACATGACAGGTAAATAAAATTACTTTCACTGCAATCGCAGACATGAAATAGAATCCCACATGCAACTACAGCTTCACATATGACTGTTCTATCTATTCAAAATGCAAATGATTCACTAAAAATGGCGCAACAAACATGAGAAAAGCCTCTGTAAATAGAATCACTTCTACTTCATTAACAAGTTGGCTGACCCTGTATATTGAATTCTTTACAAAATTTATAGACTTTACAATACATCAGGCTTCTAAGAGCCAATGACCTTTCCTCTTCTTTGAATACAAAGAGATAGAATGCAAAGAAAAAGACTTTTCAAATCTGAGCACTCGAACAGTCACTATGGAATCTGAAACTCTTCATCTTCAACCAGCATTATCAAGTTGAATCCATTGGGCCACAGAATGGAAACATCATTTTTCTGAACTTGAATTTGAAATTGAACATAAGGTAGAAGATGCTGATTCTGGATTTCCCGCTTCGACCATCTACGAGCACTATTGCGGAAAATTGGAAAAGTGCTTCTCCGTTGCAGAAAATGTAGAGGGAGGTGCGAAATCTGCAATATGTGAAAATCCTTCTTTGCGGGAATCGCACCTAGTAGGTGCGATTTTTGCGTAATGGAGAAGCCACTACCTGTCTTTCTGCACGTCATTTTTAAGTGCGCGGGCTACTTAACTTAAATCACATGCTTTATTTGATCTCTTAAAACAAAACATAATATTCCTTTTTAATAAATTGGGCCCACCTTATTATAACTAAGCTTGCGGAAAATCACCAAAGAGGTACGAAACCCGCACAGTGTAAAATTCTCCTTTGCGGAAAATGACCCGAGAGGTGCGAAACCTGCACAAGGCAAAGTTCTTCTTTGCGGAAAATCACTTGAGAGGTGTGAAACCAGCCGAGCTCAAAGTTCTTCTTTGCGGAAAATCACCTGAGAGGTGCGAAACCCACCGAGCTCAAAGTTCTTCTTTGCGGAAAATCACCCGAGAGGTGTGAAACCCGCCGAGCTCATTCTCGCTCATTTCTTAACCAAATTGCTCGCCGCTTGTTGCATTAGGATTGTTGAGACCTGTAGAATCGATCCATACCAGTCTTCAATCTCTACCTGAGAAAGAACATCGATTAGAGCACAAATCTTTGCCAGGTTAGGATCTACAACCTACCCAAATATGAAAAGACCTCAGAACAACCCGCCCGGCTAAGAGAAGGAAAGGCAATGACAGGGAAACCTGGCAAAGATAGCCTACCTAAGAAAGACTTAGACTTAGACTCAGACTGACCAGACTAACTTGACATGACCATATGACCCAATAATACCAAAAAAAAAGGGGGACTGAAAGTTACACAACACATTGTAAATGTTTGAAGGCATCTTGATGTTTCTTAGCTAACAGTTCTAGATGTTGTAGGCTTGAGACTCTGTAGTCCTCATCTATGATTATCCCTTTTAAAGATACCCTTAATGATGGAATTTCTACCTCAATTGGAAGAATTGCTTCAGCACCATAAACCAAAGAGTAAGGAGTAGCTCCTATTGGCATTCTGATACTTGTTCGATAGGCCCACAAAGCTGAGTTGATCTGAACATGCCAATCTTTACTAGAATCATTGACAAAATGAAAATATTGAGAATATTCTTGTTGCTAGCCTCTACCTGTCCATTTCCCTAAGGATAATATTTAGAGGAGAAATACTGGGTAATTTGGAACTTGCTGCAAAGTTCTGTTACATCCTTGTTTTTGAACTGTTTACCATTATCTATTACAATTGATGAAGGAAGACCATACCGAAAAATTATGTAGTTCAGGATGAACAGTGAGATTTGTTTTCCTGTTGCCATGATTAAGGGTATAGCCTCAACCCACTTGGTAAAATAGTCTATTGTTGTGATAATGAACTTTTGACCATTAGAGGATGATGGGTAAATTTGACCAATAAGATCAAAGGTCGATTGTTGAAAAGGCCAGCGTGTGATAAAAGGGAACAATTCCCTTGCTGGTGCATGTATAAGATTGCCATGGATTTGGCACTTTTTGCAAGTTTTTGAAAATGTGATAGCATCTTTCTCTATTCTAGGCCAATAATACCCAATGCGCAAGAGTTTCTTAGCTAAGGTAAGAGCATTTGAATGTGATCCACAAATACCTTCATGGACTTCATGTAAAGCATTGTTAGATTCTTCTAGATCTAAATATCTTAGTAAGGTGCCATCAAAACCTCTACAATAAAAATCATCCGCAATGATTACATGTTTGGATGCTTGATGAATAAGGTTACATTTTTGGTTCTTGGATACACCCTCAGGTAAAAAATTGGTTTCAAGATAGGTTCGAATAGAACCATAGCGAGGGGAGTCACATCCTATTAGTTGGAAAACTAGATTGGAATCAGGACAGTTGTAAGAGGGATAAGATAACTCATCCACTAGGAATTCATAATGCACTTTATTATTAGATAACTCTATAAGAGAAATAAGATTAGCCATTGCATTGGTAGCTTGATTGTTTACCCTAGGCATCTGCTCAAATGTTATGCTGACAAAGTACTATTTCAAATCATCCACCATTTTCTTATATGGCACAAGCTTATCATATCTAGTCTGATATTCATCGATGATTTGATTTATGACCAATTGGGAGTCACCATAAACATGTAGCATTGTTATATGCCATTCTAGAGCCATCTTGAGTCCATTTACCAAGGCCTCATATTCCACGATATTTTTAGTAAACAAAAATAAAATCTTGTATGCCTTTGGTATAGTGTATCCTTGAGGTGATATGAATACAACACCTACTCTAGTGTCATGTTGTGTAAATGATCCATCAAAATACATCATCTAGGTATGCTCTATAAGTATGAGAATGGACTCATCTGGAAAATCAATAGTCAAAGGAAGATCACCTGATAATGGTGCATCTGCAAGTTGATCTGCAATAACTTGCCCTTTAATAGTTTTTCATTCAATGTATTCAATATCAAAATCACTTAGTATCATCATCCACTTAGCCAATCTTCTAGTTAAAGTTTCTTTGTTTAAGAGATATTTTAGCAGGTCAATCTTAGCCACCAACTTGATTGAATGTGCCATCATATAGTGCAAAAATTTTTGAGATGTGAATACCACTGCTAGCACTACTTTTTCAATTGGTGTGTAATTAAGTTCATATTGCACCAATGTTTTGCTGATGTAATAGATTTCACATTCTTTTCCTATTTCATCTTCTTGTGCCAATAATGCCCCCAGTGAGCTATTAGTTGCTGAAATATATAGGAGCAAAGATTTTCCTACAATTGCAGCCATTAGAATAGGTGGGTTCACCAGATACTGCTTCAATTGATTAAATGATGTTTCACATGCTTCATCCCACTTATGACTGATACCTTTGTGCATAAGTTTCGTAAATGGTTGAGCTTTATTAGGTAATTGAGCAACGAACCATCGAATTGATTGTAACTTCCCTTGTAATGATCGCACCTGACTGATGTTTCCAGGTGGAGGCATCTCAATGAAAGATTTGAATTTTTCTAGATCAACTTCAATTCCTTAATCAAAATCTATGTACCCTAACAACCTTCCTGAGGTGACCCCTATTGACGAGACTTTGTGACCTGGTCCACCAACAGATGTAAGTTTTCACCGGGTACCGACCAACTTACCCTGTAAAGGCTATCCGGGGAAATGAGATTCCCTGGGCCTTCAAGCACATGAGAGTTAGATCTCGACGGTGTAGGAGCTTAGTTGGGAGTGTGACTATTTTTTTTGTGGGGATAGCTTCTTATCTTGGATCATCTTCTCTGGGGATTTCGTTGAGTTGGGTTTCCTGTAAGCATGCATTAACTTTACCAAATAAACTTCAAAAGATAGATCGGGGTTAGAAGTATTCCATCTGCCTATAGTTATGCTAAACATTCAAGACATCAACCATGCTCTAACATACTACACTAAATACTGAAGAAATATAGAATCATCAACTGATATTTAATCAATAGCGAGGGAAAATAAGGTCGTTAATCAACTTAAAATATTAGAGAAAGGGACATAAAGAACATACAACACAAAATATCATTAATCTAGAGATCAAAATGCTAACAACATCATTAATAGAACCCTTCCTCCTTTGTTAACACATTTCCAGCAAGCACTAGTGCATACAATAATGGTGGCTCCAAGGGAGCATCTAACTACTGAGAATCTCTAACAACTAAGGAGCATTGAACTCTGCAACTAAGAAAATCAAAATGCTATATCTATGGACTACAAAATCTTCAATTTCGCTGACCCTTGGAATGAGGTCAGACTTATTATATATACACAAGTTTTCCCTAATCTTAACCTAACTTACTTTACCCTTTAAACAATATAATATATTGTCTGGTGGCTGGTACTACCTACACCATGCTACAAAGACCTCAAGATGGAAAAGGTCTGAGATGCCAGAATAATAAGACAAGAAAGGAGGAGTGGAAGAATCAGCCTTAGGAAGAGAGCCAGAGAGAAAGTAGAAGAAATATAATCCTTTAGGGATTGAGGTTACATGCCTCATTAATGGGAAAGTGGCTCACTGTCTCTGATGCACCCGGTGTTATTTTGGAGCGACACCTTGGGAAGACTACCTGTCAAAATAATCTTTGAGCTAACGTGCCTTGTTGGGATCACCTACTTTTTGACATCTTCATTAACCACTATGAAAGTGACTAGTCAGCTTCAGGAACTAGGATGCTGGTCACCAAAAGAATATAAAACTATTAGACCCGGAACTCTAGGATCTGGAAGCTTACACTCCCAAAGAATGAATAAATACAAAATACATCTCCTAATAATCATCTTCAGAACCTGGAGAATTTTATTGTTCCTTAGTATCATTGAGGGTCTATAGGAGCTGGGCGATCCCATCTTCATCGATGTCCTTGAGGCTGGCCAGATGGTACTTGGCTACATCTACTTGTTCACCCAAATCTGAAACATTTTCTTTAAATTCTGCGGCCATCTTTTCCACGTGGTGACCTTGGAGCACCATGCGAGTTATCTGTGTCATTTTTTCTCCATCTATTCCCTCTGAGGATTGATACCAAGATTCCATTATCTCGTCCAATTTTCCCATGACATATTCCTCTGGAGTGCACATTGCAGTGCTAAAGGGATCAGCTCCGGAGACCTTTGAGATGAATGACTTGTACAAATTAAAAGAATATTGAACTTCTTGGAATTTGTCACGCAAGGTCCCTACCAGTTGCTTGATTACCCCCAATGTGAGGTCAAGTCTGGAGTGTTGGGTCTGGACAAAGTCAAAAGACTCCTCTCCCAAAATCCCAGCCTCAGAGACAACTTCTTCTTCGATGCCGATGAGTTCTTCCAACTTAGCCTTCCATGCTTCATAATTTTCAATGTCTCCCTCCCATATGTAGTTAGTAGTTTTGGCCTGATGTACGATATTGCTGGCCACATATAAGTCTAGGAGTGTGGATGCTAAGAATTCCCAAACATTCCCCACCTACTCGGTAACCCATTCACCAACTGCCTGGGCCTTTCTCTTCATCGTCAATAGTGAATCTATGTCACCCTGAGGGAGTGGTACCCTAGATGTGGAGACTTCTAGGGAAATGGCACTAATAGGCTATGCAAGCTCTGTTAGTAGCCCCATGAGGTTTGCATTCTTTTCCTTTTCTATCCTTAATTTTCAGGCCTCTTTTTCATAGTAGGCCTCTACCTCTTTGGCCGCTTCTTTTAATAGGTCTAGTTCACCCTATTTCCCTCTCTTCCCTATTGATATCTTAGTGATGGAGTATTCATTGGCCTTAGTTGTTGCTTTGTCTACATCTGGGGAAGGTGTTGCAATTACTGTAACTCTATCTCCCCCTGCCCTAGTCTAAAGGGTATGGACTATCTAGGCCCTCTTGGACTTGGGGGGATCCTGTGCTTGTGCCATCATCTATGCCAAGGAGAGATGGGCCTTGGGTGTTACTAGGGCCTTCCTCTTCTGGGACTCTACTAACTATTGTGGTGGTAGGGGTGGCTTTGCAGCCATAATTTGTTCCTGTAGTTCCCCTCTGAGGTTTTGTTGGGTTTCCTTGATATTCTGAGCTGCTTCCGGCTCCTTTCCCACATTCTTAGGCTCACCGACAATATTTATCTCAATAGTGCTTGTATCATCTACCCAACCTATGCACCCTCAGCATTGTTTGGATCAATGTCTATTTCTCTGGGGTTCTATTCCCCACCTTGCTGTTGTTCTGTGTCAAATTCTTTTGCTGGAATATTTTCTCCTGATGGTGCATTTTCTAGAAGTGGTGGCGACAGTGAGCCAAGATTTAGTGTTTGGGCTGCTTTGATTACCTCACCAAATGTTACTCTTGGAGGTGGCATTTGGAACATGGCAGTTGGGGTCACGGTTGATCCCATAGGTCCAGTTTCCCCAACCGATGTCATTTTCTTATCCTATGTTTGCCTGCCCTCCATAGTTCCAAAAATCTATATCTCTAGGATGTTGGAGATATCTACCTGTTCTTGTTATTTTTGTTCTTCTGCCCAGGCTTCCTACTCTTGGGAAACTTCTTGTTCTGGGACTTCTTCTTCCTGTGCAGTGATCTCTTCCGCTGACTTCATGACATTTCCCTACAAATTCCAAAATTTGTCAGTCCCACTACATCATCAAATTCATGTGGAGGGGAGGTCTCCAGGATATCTATGGGCCTTGTGTCCAGCTCTAGGGAGTTGGAAGAAACAATTTGTATTTTTTCGATGCTTGGAATTCCAAGTTTTGGCACCACCTTTGGCTGAGGGTTAGTCTTCTTTTTATTTCTCCTAGTTATCAAAGGGGGCCCTGCATCCATCATAGCTTCCTACTCCTCCTCCACTCTAGTCCCTATTGCTTGGACCATCAATGCTACCAGTGAAGGGGAAGATGGATGATAGATAAGTCTGGTCATACATATCGGGGTTGCCAGTCAGGTGATCAATTTTTCTTTCATCTGCTGGGTGGCTTCCAGTGTCTCTTGCATTTACTCTATTATGGGGGTCATAGAGGGGGTTTGTGACGGGGTCCCCATTATCTTTTTTCCTCTATCCTCCCCTTGTGAGGAGGTTCCAGCCCTAGAAGTTGAGCCCCGCACAAATCGGCCAACTTTACGCGTGCTTCTGCGACATGCCTTCTTAAAATACGCATGGCTATGTTCGACCACGTCATGGGTAAGATCCTAAATTGTTGGACATTCCTAGGTGTTCCAGTCTACTAGAGGCAGAGCCATTTTTTCTACTCCCCTTTCTTTATATTATGGATCCACAGTGGACCTGGTGTCTGAGAAGTCGTCCGTGAACTTTTGAAGCTTTAGCCTCTCCATCATCCCCATTGTCATCCGGATGAAGTGCCAACTCCAGACTTCAAAGTCATCCAAAAAATCTTCCCAAAAATCCTCCATGTGAAATGCATGGGGCTTCAATACCCGAGGAAGTGTCATTGCTATTTTTCCTCTCAGATCAAAGTTCTTCCACAATAGATAAAATTCTGTTAAGCCCAGACTTTTAAGCTCACTGTCTGCCTCCTTAGCTACGGACAGACTACAAGAATAGTTCCCACAGGTGATTGGGAATAGAAAATTTGTTACCTTCTTCACCATGAAGAGGGTGTGCAGCTCTAAGATCTACTGACAGTATTCCAAAAGAACTATTTTTTCCCACAATGATTGGGTAACAAATAGGGTTTCTCGAAGAAGTCGGTCACCCAAATATAGGTGTGTTGTCGGAACTGATTGTAATAGTGGCCATAACTTCTGACCAAATCTATTGCCTCTTTAGAGAGATGGTACCTGGCATCCTGGGTAGGTGTGAGATGATTGTAGTAAATGAAGGCATCATTTACTCGGTAGAAGCTGAGGAAACTAGCCTCCCATTGGATTTGTGGGAAATAATCCCAAGGAGCCTTTTGGCCCAGGCCAACGCTAAATACACCTATTGTGAGTAGCCTGTTTGTGATGGAGAATTGTTGTGCTAGAGCCTAGAGAACATAGGATGTCATGTAGAATTTAGAGGTCCGGGTGACCTAGAGGAACTGGGAGTCCACATGATTCGAGATGATGGTTGCCCAATCAAAATATTGTTTGCTGGAGGAGATGCCCAATAGGAAGTAGTACATCTATGCTGAGAATTCCTAGGCATGGGGTTGTCCAAAGATACTACATAATTCTATGATCCCCATCTGTATACTTTCTTTGAATTTTGATTGGGGGATCTCCAAATTCATCCTTTTGGAGTCTTTCTTTGGCGTCTTCAACCAGTTGTTGTTCAGATACTATTGGGCCATGTGTTATAGTTCCAAAAATTTTCCCAAGGCCATAGACTAGGTGAGGATGGTTGCCTCCTCAAACTAGGGAATCCCCAGACCTAGCTGAAAAGTTGTGGCATCCAAAGACACCATGGGGGTTGGATATCTGGTCAGGACTGAGGCAATGATCATGACGGCCTGGATAGATGAATTGTAGTGCATGGCCAGAGTAAGAATAAGTTCTAGGGCTTACACACAGAAAGGGAAGAAAGCATCTTTGAGAATCCCAGAATTACTGATATTGATGGCTAATGGGTCGCTAGTTGTTCATTGGATATACATCATTTTCACCAGGGCTTGCATTTCTACCCACATTTTGACGCTGGTGTCGATAATCAACTGAACCTTAGAATCAATCTTTGATCCTGTGATAGTATTTTCCTTCTAGTACTTCATGGTTAGGGGAAGCTTTTCTAGGGCCCTCTCAATCTTAGTTCTGATGGCTGCCCTGGTGGCTGCTGCGGTGGGGAGATCTGGGCTCCTAGGTGGAGAAGATGCAGATGCCTCTGACATGATTAACGAGTTTGATTCTCGCAACCTACAAAGTAAGACAACTGTCAGAATTTATATGAGAGAAAACATTACTCTGGGATTCAGAGATCTTACCACCACATCGCGCATTCACTTGAAAACTTAGTTCATGTCAAAATCTAGAAAATATGTGGATATAATGGAGACTTGGGAATTTGACCACTATTGAGGCCCCCAGGGATTTCAGCACGTATGACAAAAGTGGGATAGGGGTCGAATGAGGACATAGGACCCAGAGTCTAGAAAACTAATCATGGGTGATGTGGATGTCACATGGCCATGCAATAAATAGGAGTTATGGTGATAACACTGACAAATATCTGAACGGACGTGAAGTGGAAGCCACTTGGCTGGTCTTAAATGTGGGCATGGGGAATCAATTTTCCATTAAGACTGCTACGGTGGAAGAGAGAGGAAACTGCCATGGTTGAAACCAATAAGGAGCCAAGTCCAAACCAGGTGGTATTTTTCCATGTGGGCGAGCTCACAAATTTAGGAAAACACAGATAAGGGCGTGGTGAGGTCAACACAATACTAGAAGGATATACACCAAAAATGCAGTAGAATACAAAGGGCCGAGGGCCGAGGCATATATACACAACTTACAGAAATTCACACAATGTACACAACAACTACAGAAATACACAGCGCATAGGAAACCAGCCTAAATCACAATTGCGCAGAAGGCAGACAACCCTCTGCCAGTGCCAAGCTACCAGCGGGGGTGACCAAAAATAGAATGAAAAATGAAAACCACAAATAAAACCAAAAGAAAATGGGAAACAGAAAGAAAACAAAACCCAAAACAAACGAGAACCAAAAAACCAAAAACCAGAGAATGAATGCCAATGACTTACCTAGAATGCGAGAAATGCGGGAAGGATGAACACTATCATTCTACAACAAGATAACCTTTAAACACCATGAACCACCTTCTAAATGTTGCTAATCACTAGAATAATCAGCACTTAGTCACTTCAAAATTTCCCCAATCGCTCTGGTAAATCGCCTTAGGTTTTTGATCATGGTAAAGGTGAAAATAAAAGGTAACTCCAATTTATACCCCTAGGGTAAAAGTGTGGCACTCTTCCCGCAAACTTTGAAATAGGAAAACCTCCAGACTCTGGGCCTAGGGACTTCACGCAACCATACCTCCTCACAAAAGAAGACATCGTGGCAGAGAATCCTGGAGTCCTGAATTTAGCTCTGGGGAGAACAAACTCTGCGACCAGGTCCCAGAGACACAAGAAGAAAAAAGAAAAACAAACCTCACAGAAGAAAAGCCCAGAGGGAAAACAAAGAAAACAAAAGAAAGTAAGGCAAGAGCAAAATAAAAAAAAGGGGGACCCAACATTTTTCCCTCAAAATTTAGGGATGGGTATGCAGGGCATAACAAATGGTGACTATCTGGGATGAATGCCTTAGTGCATTCAAGAACTTTGGAATCTATGGTTAGCAAAACTAGAAGAAATCTTTACTTGGAGCATTCTACTTGCAAGGTGCGAAGCCTCTAAGAAAATATGGCCCATACATGATTCAATCCTTGGTCTTTCATTAGTTGTGAAGTGTGTGCTTTGAAATGAAATCAAGCCGATGACCTCTGGGAGAAGTAGAGAAGAGGCACTAAATATATCAAACCAAAGCCATCAAATCTGCTCATTCCCCAGATACTGGAATTCTTCCATCCTTTAGTTGTCATTATTTTCTCTTCTTGGATGGGAAGGTGGTACTCCTTTCACCATTAAGCTTAAGATTAGCTAATTTTAAAGGTGGTACTTCTTTCTCCTTTCCATCCACTTCATTTTTCCAAATAGGGAAGAAAACTCCAGATCCGGAAATAATTTAAATGGTTTTTAGACTTGGGCCAACAAACTAGTGTGACTGATCTACTCTCAGTGTGTCCAATTACTTGGTCCTTTTGATTTTGATCTAACTAATTTTCAGAATTTTGCGAGATGAATCGATGAAAATTACTCATATCCTATTACCAAACTTACAAAATAACTCTAGAGTGTGGAACAATTCAACCATGCTAACAATAGATTCCAAGTTCACCACAATGCAAAAGATACCATTCCGGAGACTAGATGTTATGCAAAGCATATCGGTCTACAAAAGGGGGGCAAAACACTAGGAACCCAAAAAAGAAAGAACGGAGCCCAAAAAAAAATGAAAAGGGAAAGGGGCGGTCCTAGAGGACAACCAACAAAACTATTTACAAGGAAAAGCACCCCAAATAGAGTGCTGGGAAAAATATTTACAAGTAGGACATTACATAAAATACAACTCTGGACAAACTCACCTCATTCAAAATAATGCTTGAGAAACTGTCCATTGACGGGCAATGGAATGGCTTCTCTGGTCATAGTACTAAGGTGATAAGTATTTTCCCCATAGATCTCAGATATCAAGTATGGTCCAAGCCATAGCCGTTGGAATTTGGTGTGTTTTCCTTTCTTTTCCTGGGCCTTGTCCCACAAGAGGGCCAAGTCTGAAATCTAAAAGGCCTTATACTGGGCTCTTTTGTCAAACCATCTCTTCAATACTACTTGATGATGTGCAAAGTGTTCAATGGCTATGTCTCTTTTTTCTTCTATTCTCACCAGATTTAGGAGCTGAACCTCCACAATGTTATCCTAGTTGTTGAATTCCTGCATAAATTGTAAAATTGGGATTTGTAAGTTAATGGGGAATACTGGGTTTTGGCAATAAACCAGATGGAATGGGGATGTCCCCAAGGCTGCCTTGATTCTGAAGCAATCCATCCAAAGGGTGAATCTAAGCTTTTGGTGCCAATCCTAAGGATTCTATTCTAACAGATGTTTGATCACTTCAAGTAAATTTTTGTTGGTCGATTCAGCAACACCATTCCCATGGGGGTAATAGTTGCTGAAAAAATTCAGAGTGATCCTTCTTTCATAGGTCCATTCAAGAAATTGCACCAAAGAAACACCAGACTATTGTCACATACTGTAGCAAAGGGCATCCCAAATCTCATGATGATGTTTTCTTCTAGGAATTTTATAACTATGTCTGCCATGTTGTTTTTACAAGGAATTGCCTCAGACCACCAGGTGCAATAATCCTTAGCAGTTGGAATGTACCTGTGGTTGGTAGATGAGTTGGGGTTGATTTCCCTGATAAATTTAAAATCACATTGGGTGAAGGGTCTAGCTTCGAAGACCGACTGCAAAGGCATAGTCATGTTCCGCTCATGATTTGTCATGGTTTGGAAAGTGTCTCAACTCCTGACGTGAGTGTAAAAATATTTAAAGATATAGGGCCAATAATACCCAGCCTAGAGGATCTAGTGGGAAATGGTGTTAGCTAAGGCATGTCTAGTTCCAAACTGCTTGTGAAACTCTTCAATCATTTTCATAGCCTAGTCCTTGTCTATGCACTGGAGATATACCCCTTCATAATTCCTATGAAAAAGCGTGTTGTTTTTATTCATAAAGTGTGCACTTTTCAGTTTCAGAGTACGATGCTTGTTTGGGGGTAGCCCCTCCTAGTATCTGTTATTTAACAACAAGTATACCAGTTCATTATACTACGGGTCTTGAGTGATGGACTCCATGGCATAAGTTTTGCATTCAATCTCGGGAGTTGCTTCTGCCATCACTCTACATAGTCCCTGGCCTCAGACTATCTTCACAGGTTTCATTTCCCAATCATACTCCTGGAGGATGGCCATCCATTTCCCCCCTCTTTCACCCAATTCACTCTACATTAGTAGAGACTTGACAACCTGGTTTGGGATGATTGCGTGTATTATGCTCTAAAGAATATAATGTCAGAATTTCTTCACAGCATAGACGAGAGAAAAATCCTATTTTTCCAAAGGTGAATACCAGACTTTGGCATTTTTAAAGGGGGAGCTCATGAAAGCTATCATTCATTCTTCCCCTTCGATCTTCTGGGTCAAAACTGCCATGATAGAATGTAGCGAAGAAAAGGAATATATGTAAAACGGGAGGGAATAGTCTGGACTAGCCAAGACTAGGGCCTCCACTATCATTTGTTTAATCTAGGAAAACACCTGCTTTGCCTCAAGGCTCCACTCAATCTTAGTTTCTTTCTTCATCATTTCATTGAGTGGCTTTACAATCTTGGCAAATCCAGTGATGAACCGCCGAACAAAGTTGATCTTCCCAAAGAAATATTTCAATACCTTCTTTCTGTCGGGCATTTGTAGGTTTATCATCACTTCAACTCTCTCAAGGTCAATGGATATACCCTTCTCAGAGACAATATGCCCGAGCAACTTCCCTTTAGTGAACCTGAATATACATATCTTAGGGTTGAAGGATATTCCATACCAGTGACATCTCTCACAAATATAGGCGTGGTGGGTGGAATGATCATGCCTGTCCCAGGAAAAGATGGTCAAATCATCCATGTAGATGATTATATACTGGTTCACAAGGCCCTCGAATGCAATGTCCATAGCCTTTTGAAATGTGGCCCCTACGTTGATCAGGCCAAAGGGCATTCTCTAGTATGCAAACTTTCCCCACTTGGTAGTGAATGTCCTTTTGTCTCTATCTTCATATTTAACCATGACCTGGTTATACCCGGAGTACCCATCTAGGAAAGACATCATTTGTGATCCATTCATGATTTTTAGTACCTCATTCAACAAGGGGTGAGGGCGATTATCCTTTTTAGATGCCTTGTTCAAATTTTGAAAATCCACATAAAGGTGGATCTTGCTAATTTTCTTCCTCACAGGGCCTAGGTTGGCAACCCACGTAGTATGCCAGATTGGAAAGATGATCTGGGCTGACAGTAGTTTTTGAACCTCCTAATGAATTAGAGGCTCGATCAGTAGGTTGACCGGTCATTGCTTTTGCCAGAAAGGCTTAGCATCAGGTTTAAGTGGGATAGTATGAGTCATAATGGATGTATCATAGGTTTTCAAATCCTCATAGCCCCATGTGATTACATCAATGTGTTCTCAGAGAAACGCAAGAATCTTCTCCTTCTCATCAGGGGAGTAGGAGGTGCCAATGTGTATCCAATTTTCTTCACCAACCTAACCGATGTTGACTTTCTCAAATTTACCTCCCTTAGAGGAGGATGATACCTTTTCCTGGCCCCGAGGGTCCAAGTCAAAGATACATTCAAGTGTAACCATCCCCTTAGGGATGGTGTTGGTTGGTAGGTCCACGATCCCATTGTCTTCATCACCCTACCCAGTATCATTGTGATCTCTTTCTTCCACTATCTGGTCCTCAAAAATACCAACATTGGCCATGAAGGCTAGGATATGTTGGTCGTCCTCAAAGAACTGAAAATGGGTGACATTGTCTAGAATGGACGGGGTGGGGACCATCTCAACAGAGAATTTTTAGAGCTAGGATATAGCCATTGGCTCGAGAGTGTTGGAAGACATAGCAAGGGCATCTGGAACATAGTTCCTTTTCTAGGGAATAAGATCAATGCCAAAGGCATCAAAATATTTGATAAGGCTCTATGCCCGGTTGTAGTATGCTGCAAGCCTTTTGTCATGATAGGTGTATTAACTCTAGACTTTCTTAATAATCAACTCTGAATAACCCAAGGCCCAGAGGTGAGTGATTCATTTTCTTAGTGCAAATAGGAGTCCAAGGACCAAGGCCTCGTACTTTGTGACATTATTCATGCAGTTGAATTATAGCTTATAAGACATGAGGAAGGATTTCCCCTACAGGTTGATCAATTCCACTCTGGCCCCACTGCCTTATTTGGAATGGGACTTGTTGAACTTAAGGGTCCATAAGTCATCGTGTGTTGTCTGGGGCCGGGAAGATGAAGGGGTCTTTGGATTATCTTTGGGAGGACTGGGAGGAGCTTCCTGTGGCTCTAATGGCATGTGGGTTAGGTTTTCCCCTGGGGAGATCTGTGGTTGAGATGCCTAAACCAGAAAAACCATGGGGGTGCTATTAAGGGACTTACTGGGCCCAGGAATGGTTTCTTTATGTTTCTCTTCCCAGAAGGTATCGATGTGTCAGGTAGAAGAAGAGAGGCAATTCTCACACTCTAGCTCTGAATGTTTCTGATAATGCACCTGACACCAAGTGCTGGACAAGAGTGTAGTGGGAGTCTTTGTGTACCCTGAGAGTTAACCTCAACCCTCAGTGTTTTGTCTAGGTCCTGGGTTCTCTGAGAAACTATGGGGTCCTCCTCGGGGCGAAATTGAATGTTAAGATCTAAAGGGGTTTGTACACCCTAGGGGAAGTCTCAGAGAAGAGGACTTAATTTACCCTCCCTGATTTGGTGAGGGCCTATTTTATCCAAGGCTCACTTTCAACCTAGATCTGGTTAAGTTCTCCCTCCCAGGGGAGCAACAAGTGGGAAAAGTTGGTCAAAAAATATCTGTTCAGGGAATTGGACCAATTGTGACTTAGTAACATCCCATAAGTCTCTGGGATGTCCACCACCTAGATATCTATCACACTGGCTATCTTGGGATCCTAGATGAGTTGAATCTAAACATTCTTCAACTCACATACAATTTTTACAATAGTTTTGTCTAGTTGGAATACCGCATCGTTAGATGGAGTAGGCAACATTCTGAGCTTCTGGCATATTGATAAGGGCATGACATTACCCAAAGTGCTGAAATCTACCAATAAATTATAAAGTCCCTTCCCTTGTATATTCAAGCCTAGTAAGAAGGGAGGATCCTCATTGTTACCCCAAAAGATAGCCGCATTAGTGTCATGAAAAGTGACAGTCTTGGGTGGGCGAGTGACAGTTTCTAGGTTTCCCAAGAGCTTCAGAAGAGACTTCCTCTACTCAGGATAGTTCAGAAAAACCTCCATCAAGGTCATGCAGGTGGTAGTTCATTCTAACACCTTTGTGATGTCAAACCTCCCCCTAGGGAATTGTTGACTTCCCTCGACCGGGTCCTTAGCTTGGTTAGAGCTAGATCCTTTTGATGGGAAGGGACAATCTATTAAATTGTCCCTAGGAGGGGTATCCTTGGGAGGTGTGGGTGTGTAAACTAGTCTTTTACCAGCCTGACTTTGAGTGTTGTAAGGAGTCTATGGGTTGGTGAAGGAATTAGCCTCAAAGGCTGGAAAAGATTCATCAAAGAACCCCTGTAGTTCGGGTTCTTCTTCATCTTCTTTGTCTGTTCAAAAGAAGATGGTCTCATGTGAATGTACCATGAGGGGACTCTTGTATAGGAGGTTCTAGGGGAGTAGGATCATAAGTTTGTTGTCTATCCAGTTGGGAAATCATGATGAATTTCTCCAGTGTGACATAGTTCATCTCGTTATGAGAGCCTGTGTAGTACAATCTACACTAGTTAGTCATGGGTTGGAAGTCTGCCACAGGAATGAAATGGGAAGGTCCAGCGCTACCATGATTGGTTTTTTGATTTGGACAAGGACCTCTAATGTTAGCATTATTGTTCCATTGATGTTGATTAGGTCGGTGCCCATTGTTGTAGTTTCTCCTCTAGCATTGTTATTTCGTTGGCCGGAGAAAATATTCCCTCTCTGGGAATTGGTTTTGTGGGGTGCAAGAGACCCCACCTTCATCTGTCCCATGTCCACATTCAGTGAGGACAATAGTTGCCAGAGGGATTTGACCTTGGCATACAGCTGAGTGTTCGCGTCACAATGTGATGGTTGTTGTTTTTGGTTCCCGGAGAAGGTGGCATCAGATACCAGAGTTGATGGTGACAATCCTCTAGTCATGGATGACTGGAAGAAAGGCACTCCAATAGGTTGTGTGTGTGGTAGTTGTGTTTGCTATGGCTGCTTCTAGGGAACTAATTCTAGACCTGGTATTGCTTGTGTTTGAGATGGATATACGTACCACGCCTATTGGTTTATCAACGATGGTGGAATATTCATATCCATTGCAGGGGCACCCATTGCCTAATTAGAGTTATATCCCCTAGCATAAGAAGTTCCATTGGTGTCATGTTAAAGGGCATGCTCTGCCCAATCCCACCTAGAGATTTGTTAAGATCATAGGACAACTCCAAGGGTAGGTTGTAAACTTTTGCCAGAGTATCCCGGTCATTGGGGGCGGTAGTTCTCCATAGGAGAAAGGAAAAAAAAGGGTCCATCACATTAAGATAGGTCTGGATGGTTACATCTGTGCATGGGATGAAAGGGCCCGTGCACCGCTTTAAGACATGTTGGAACCGATGATTAAATATTGCAAGGGGCTCATTCGGTTCCTTCCTAATGGAAATGAACTAACTGTGGGACCATGCTGGGTCCATGTGTACGTGGAAGGTAGCTAGGAAGCCATCCTCCATGTCCTGCCAACTTTTGATGGAGTTAGCGAGAAGGTTAAGGTACCAATTTAGCTTGTTCTGTCCCAGAGATAGAGGGAACATCCAGGTCACAACATCTTGATATGGGATCTAGTGTCAGTTTATGGCATCTTTATATGCCTTTAGATGCTCATCTATAGTTTGTGAGCCTAAGTGCTCATATTGGGGACAAATATTTTCTGGGTGCGTAGGAAGATCATTGGTTGCGCCCAAAAAAATTCCTATCGGGGACCCAGTGTTTCCAATATAGGAAGCCATCAGGGGCGTTGGATTTTGGCTAGGTTGAGTGTTAATCCCCACGGTATGATGGGAGAGTTGGGCGTTCTGGGCTATGCTAGATCCCCAGACAATGGTGGTTGGCTTGGCTTTCAGGGTCTATTTCTTTCGAGTGGGAGGATTGAGTTCAACAAACCTTCCAGGGTTGGGGGCTGATCTAAGGATTCTTTCAAATCTCATGGGTGAAAATGATCCAATCCCACTAAAGGTATGACTCCTAAAACTATGGCTTGGGGAACCCTCAGGTGGTGTGAAGTTTAAATCCTCAAAAGGGGATGATCTCATGCCCTCCTTCTAGTGCTAGTTTCTATTTACGGGACTTTGTGACCGGGTCTGCTAACAGATGTAGGTTGTCACTGGGTACCAGGGTACCAGCCAACTTCTCTTGTAAAGGTTGTCTAGGGAAATGATATTTCCCAGGCCTTCAAGCACATGACAGTTGGGTCTCGATGGTGCGGGAGCTTAGTTGGGAGTGTGACTATTTTATTCGGGGGGATAACTGGTTATCTTGGCTATTCTTCTCTCAGGATTTCATTGAGTTGGGTTTTCTGAAAGTTCACATTAACTTTACCAAATAAACCTTAAAAGATAGATCAGGGTTAGAAGTGTTCCATCTGTCTATAGTTATACTAAACATCCAAGATATCAACTATGCTCTAACATACTACACTAAATACTGATGAAATACAAAACCATAAGCTCATATTTATTCAATAGCGAGGGAAAAGAAGGTCGCTAATCTACTTAAAACATCAGAGCAAGGGACATAAAGAGCATATAGCACAAAAGATCATTAATCCAAACATCAGAATGCTAACAACATCCTTAATAGAATCCTTCCTCCTTCATTAACACATTCCCAGCAAGCACTGGTGTGTACAATAATGGTGGCTCCAAGGGAGAATCCAACTACTAAGAATCTCTAACAACTAAGGAGCATTAAAATCTACAACAGAGAAAATCAGAATTCTATAGCTATGGACTGCAAAATCATCAATTTTTCTGACCCTTGGAATGAGGTTAGACTTACTTTTTATACACAAGTTTTCCCTAATCTTAACCTAACTTACTTTACCCTTTAAACAATATAATATAATTTACGGTGGCTGGGACTACCTACACCATGCTACAAAGACCTCAAGATAGAAAAGGTCTGACATGTCAGAAGAATAAGACAAGAAAGGAGGAGTTGAAGAATCAGCCTCGAGAAGAGAGCTGGAGAGAGAGTAGAAGAAATATAATCATCTGGGGATCAAGGCTACATGCCTCATTAATGGGAAAGTGGCTCACTGTCTCTGATGCACCAGGTGTTATTTTGGAGCAGCGCCTTGGGAAAACTACTTGTCAGAATCATCTTTGAGCTTATGTACCTTGTTGGGATCACCTACTTTCTAACATATTCATTAACTACTTTGAAAGTGACTGGTCGGCTTCGGGAACTGGGATGCTAGTCACCAAAAGAATACAAAACTATTGGACCCAGAACTCCAGGATCTGGAAGCTTACACTCCCAAAGAATGAATAAATACAAAATACATCTCCTGATAATCATCTCCAGAACCCAGAGAATTTTATTGTTCCTTAGTAACATTGAAGGTCTGCAGGAGCTGGGCGATCATGTCGTTGTCGATGTCCTTGATGCCGGCCTGGTGGTACTTGGCCACATCCACTTTTTCGCCCAGATCTGGAACATTTGCTTTAAATTCTGCTTCCATCTTTGCCATGTCGTGACCTTGGAGCACCATGTGACTTATCCATGTCATTTTTGCTCCATCTATCCCCTCCAAGGATTAATACCAAGATTCCATTAGCTCGTCAAATTTTCCCATGACATATTCCTCCGGAGTGCATGTTTCAGTGCTAAAGGGATCAACTTCGGAGACCTTTGAGATGAATGACTTGTACAAATTAAAATAATATTAAAATTCTTGGACTTTT
This sequence comes from Thuja plicata, assembly GCA_018584345.1. Classification (NCBI taxonomy): domain Eukaryota; kingdom Viridiplantae; phylum Streptophyta; class Pinopsida; order Cupressales; family Cupressaceae; genus Thuja; species Thuja plicata. The sequence continues at coordinate 1,341,212 of MU223590.1, read as the reverse complement.
TCACTCAAGGTCCCTACCAGTTGCTTGATTACCCCCAATGTGAGGTCAAATCTGGAGTGTTGGGTCTGAACAAAGTCAAAATACTCCTCTCCCAAAATCCTTGCCTTAGAGACAACTTCTTCTCTGATGGCGATGAGTTCTTCCAACTCAGCTTTCCATGCTTCATAATTTTGAATGTCTCCCTCCCAGATGGAGATAGTAGTTTTGGCCTGATGTAGGATATTTCTGGCCACATATAAGTCTAGGAGTGTGGATACTAAGAAACCTCAGACGTTCCCCACCTGCTCGGTAACCCATTCATCAATTGCCTGGGCCTTTCTCTTCATCACTCATAGTGAATCTATGTCACCCTGAGGGAGTGGTGCCCTGGATATGGAGACTTTTGGGGAAATGGTAGCAATAGGATGTGCAAGCTCTATCAGTAGCCCCATGAGGTTTGCATTCTTTTCCTTTTCTGCCTTGTATTTTTGGGCCTCTTTTTCATAGCGGGCCTCTACCACTTTGGCCGCTTCTTTTTATAGGTCTAGTTTGCCCTGTTTCCCTCTCTTCCCTAGTGATATCTCAATGATGGAGTATTCATTGGCCTTAGTCATTGCTTCATCTACATCCAGGGAAGGTGTAGCGATTATTGCAACTTTATCTCTGCTGGCCCAGTCCGAAAGGTATGGACTGTCCAGGCCCTCTTGGCCTTGGGGGGATCCTATTCCTATGCCATCATCTCCACCAAGGAGAGATGGGCCTTGGTTATTACTGGGGCCTTCCTCTTCTGGGACTCCACTAACCATTGTGGTCATAGGGTTGGCTTTGTAGCTGGAATTTGTTCCTGTAGTTCCCCTCTGGGGTTTTGTTAGGTTTCCCTGATATTCTGAGCTACTTCTAGCTCCTTTCCCACATTCTTGGGCTCACCGGAAATATTTATCTCAATTGTGCTTATATGATCTACCCCAACGTCTGCACCCTCAACATTGTTTGGATCAATGTCTATTTCTTCAAGGTTCTGTTCCCCACCTTGTTGTTGTTCTATGTCAGCTTCCTTTGCTGGAATATTTTCTCTTGATGGTGCATTTTATTGAAGTGGTGGTGGTAGTGGGCCAAGATTCAACATTTGGGCCACTGTGATTAACTCACCAGATGTTACTCTTGGAGGTGGCATTTGGAACATGGCAGTTGGGGTCATGGTTGATCGTGTGGGTCTAGTTTCCCCAACCGATGCCATTTTCTTATCCTGTGTTTGCCTGCCCTCTATGGTTCCTATAATTTGTATCCTTGGGACGTTAGAGATATCTAACTATTCTTGTTCTTTTTCTTCTTCTGCCCGGGCTTCTTGCTCTTGGGAAGCTTCTTGTTTCGGGACTTCTTCTTGCGCGACGATCTCTTTCGCCAACTTCATGATATCTCCCTACAGATTCCCAAATTCATCAGTCACAAATACATCATCAAATTCATATAGAGGGGAGATCTCTAGGATATCTTCAGGTCTTGTGTCTAGCTCTGGGGAGTCAGAAGAAACAATTTTTATTTCTTGGATGCTTGTCCTCCCAAGTTCTGGCTCCACCTTTGGCTAAGGGTTAGTCTTCTTTTTCTTTATCCTAGTTATCAAAGGGGGCCCTACATCCATCATAGCTGCCCGCTCCTCCTCCACTCTAGTCCATATTACTCAGACCATCAATGGTTCCAGTGAAGGGGAAGAGGGAGGACAGATAGGTCCAGTCATACATACAGGGGTAGCCAGCCGAGTGATCAATTTTTATTTCATCTTCTAGGTGGTTGCCAGTGTCTCTTGCATTTTCTCTATTATGGGGATTGTAGATGGGGTTTTCAATGGGGTCCCCATTATCCTTTTTCCTCTATCCTCCCCTTGTGAGGAGGTTCCAGCCCCAAAAGTTGAACCCCGCACAAACGGGCCAACTTTACATGTGCTTCTGGGGCATGCCTTCTTAAAATACGCTTGGCTACGTTTGACCATGTCATGGGTAAGATCCTCAATTATTGGATCTTCCTGGGCGTTCTAGTCTACTAGAGGGAGAGCCATTTTATGTACTCCCCTTTTGTTATATTGTGGATCCACAGTGGACCCGGTGTCCGAGAAGTCATCCAGGAACTTTCAAAGATTTAGCCTGTCCATCATCCCCATTATCATCTGGATGAAGTGCCAACTCCGAACTTCAAATTCATCCTAGTAATCTTCCCAAAAATCATCCATGTGAAGTGCATGGGGCTCTGATACCCAGGGAAGTGTCATTGCTATTTTTCCTAGTGGATCAAAGTTCTTTTGCGTCAGATAAAATTCTGTCAAGCCTAGACTTTTAAGTTCGTTGTCCACCTCCTTAACTGCGACCAAAATAAAAGAATTGTTCCCACAAGTGATTGGGAATGGAACATTTTTTACCTTCTTCACCATGAAGAGGGCGTGTAGCTCCAAGATCTACAGACAGTATTACAAAAGAACTATTTTGTTCCCATAATACTTTGGTAACAAATAGTGTTTCCCGGAGAAGCCGGTCACCCGAATATAGGTGTGCTGCTAGAACTAAATGTAATAGTGGCCATAACTTCTAACCAAATCCATTTCCTCTTTAGAGAGGCAGTACCCAACATCTTGGGTAGGTGTGAGAATATTATAGTAAATGAAGGCATCATTTACTTAGCAGAAGCTGAGGAAACTAGCATCCCATTGGATTTGTGGGAAATAATCCCAGGGAGCCTTTTGGCTTGGGCCAACCCCGAGTACACCTATTGTGAGTAGCCCATTTGTGATGGGGTGTTGTTGTCCCAGAGCCCAAAAAATATAGGATTTCATGTAGAATTTAGAGGTCTAGGTGACCTGGAGGAACTAGGAGTCCACATAATTCAAGATGATGGTTTCCCAATCAAAATATTGTTCGCCGGAGGAGATGCCCAACAGGAATTAGTACATCCATGTCAAGAATTCCCAGACATGGGGTTGTCCAAAGATCCTACATAATTCTATGATCCCCATCTATATACTTTCTTTGAATTTTGATTGAGGGATCTCCAACTTCATCCTTTTGGAGTCTTTGTTTGGCGTCTTCAGCTAGTTGTTGTTCAGATACTGTTGGGCCATGTATTCTAGTTCCATAAATTCTCCCAAGGCCATGGATCAAGTGAGGATAGCTGCCTCATCAAACTAGGGAATCCCCAGACCCACCTAAAAAGTTGTGGCATCCTAAGACACCATGGGGGTTGGATATCTAGTCAGGACCGAGGCAGCAAGCATGATGGCCCAACCAGATGAATCGTAGTGCGTGGCCAGAGTAAGAATAAGTTCTAGGGCTTGCACAAAGAAAGGGAAGCAAGAATCTTTGAGAATCCTAGAATTATCGATATTGATGGCCAATGGGTCACTGACTGTTCATTGCATATACATCATTTTCACCAGGGCCTGCATTTCTGCCCACATTCCAATGCTGGTGTCGGTAATCAATTGAACCTTGGAATCAATCTTTGATCCTGTGATAGTGTTTTCCTTAAAGTACTTCATGGTTAGGGGAAGCATTTCCAGGGCCCTCTCGATCTTAGTCCTGACGACTGCCCTAGTGACTGCCATGGTGGGGAGATCTGGGCTCCCAGCTGGAGAAGATGCAGATGCCTCTAACATGATTAACGAGTTTGGTGCTGGAAACCTGCAAAGCAAGACTACCATCAGAATTTATATGAGACAAAACATTACTATGAGATTCGGAGATCTTACTACCACATCACACATTCACCTGAAAAGTTAGTTCACATCAAAATCTTGAAAAGATGTGCATATAATGGAGACTTGTGAATTTGACCACTATCCAGGCCCCCAGGGATTTTAGCACGTATGACAAAAGTGGGATAGGGTCTGAATGAGGACATAGGACCCGGATTTTGGAAAACTAACCATTGGCTTATATGGCCAGAAGATGGGCTGTACTATGCTGATGTGGATGTCACATGGCCATGCAGTAAATAGGAGTTTTCATGATAATACTGACAACTATTTGAACACATGTAAAGCGGAATCCACTTGGCTTGTCTAAAATTTGGCACATGGTGAATTAATTTTCCATTAAGACTACCACGGTGGAAGAGAGAGAAAACCACCATGGTTGAAACTAGCAAGGTGTTGAGTCTAAACCAGGTGATATTTTGCCGTGTGGGTGAGTGCATGAATTCAGGAAAACACAGACAAGGGCATGGTGAGCTCAACATGATACCATAAGGATATATACCAAAAATACATTAGAATACAGAGGGCCGAGGGCCGAGGCATATATACACAACTTACAAAAATTCACACAATGTACACAACAACTACAAAAATGCACAACGTGCAGGAAACTAGCCTAAATCACAACTGCATAGAAGGTGGACAACCCTCTGCCAGTGCTAACTCGCCAATGGGGGTGACCAAAAAAAAAACCAGAAATGAAAACCTCAAACAAAACTAGAAGCAAATGGGAAATAGAAAGAAAACAAAACCCAAAACAAACCAGAACCAAAAAACTAGAAACCAGAGAACAAACGCCAAAGGCTTACCTGGAATAGGAGAAATGTGGGAAGGATGAATGTTGTCATTCTGCAACAAGCTAACCTTTAAACAACACAAAAAAACACCATGAACCACTTGTTAAATGTTGCTAATCACTGCTAGTCACCAGAATAATCAGCACTTAGTCACTTCAAATTTGCCTCAATCACTCTGGTAAATTGCCTTAGGTTTTTTATCATGGTAAACGTGAAAATGATTGGTAAATCCAATTTATACCCCTAGGGTAAAAAGTGTGTCACTCTTCCCACAAACTCTAGAACAGGCAAACCTTCAAACTCTAGGCCCAAGGATTTCACGCAACCATACCTCCTCACAAAAAAAGACATCGTGGCAGAGAATCCCAGAGTCTGGAATCTAGCTTTAGGGAGAACAAACTCCAGGATCGAGTCCCGAAGACACAATAAGACAAAAGCAAAAATAAAAACAAACCTTGTGGAAGAAAATCCCAGAGGGAAAACAAAGAAAACAAAAGAAATCAAGGCAGGAGGAAAAGTGAAAAAAAGGGAGACCCAACATTTTGCCTACAAAATTTAGGGACGGGTATGCAGGGCATAACAACCCCAAATGCACATTTTTTTAGGTTCAAGCGTAACTTGAACTGCACCATCTTGTCTAAGATCTTTGCTAAATCTTATAGATGATCTTCACGATGATGAGATTTCCCTAAAGTGTCATCCACATAATCTTCCATATTTTTGTGCATCATATCATGAAAAATTGTTGTCATTGCTCTTTGATATGTCGCTTCTGCATTTCTGAGTCTGAAGGGCTTGACGTACTAGCAGAAAGTTCCCCATGGACAAGTAAAAGCTGTCTTATCTTAGTCTTCTGGAGCAATTTTTAATTTTATTGTACCCAGAGAATCCATCCATTAAGAACAACATATCATATCCAGCTATATGATCTACGATGACATCAATACTTGGCAATGGAAAGTTATATTTTGGACACGCTTTATTGACATCTCAAAATTCAGTGCAGATTCTAATTGATTTATCCTATTTTTATGCTGGCACAATATTAGATATCAATGTGGCATATGCAATAGCTCTTATAAATCTTGATTTCAATAATTTTTCTAGTTCTGCTTTTACCAAAAGAGCAATGTGTGGATGCATCTTTCATAACTTCTTCTTGGCAGGTTTTATCCCAGGGGCCATAGATAAATGGTGCATAATTAAATCAGGATAAAGCCCTGGCATGTCAGACTAAGACCATGCAAAATTGATCTTCTTTTCTTTGAAAAATTGTGTAAATGCTTCCTTCTTCTATAGATAGAGATTGAGCAATGTGTATGATGTGCGGGTTTTCCTCTATACCAAGATTAATTGGTTGAGTTGGTTCGATAAGTACCATAGACCATTCCTAAGAGTGATCAGGAAGGATATTAAGTTTCCCATCCTTTAGTGCCTCAGTGATGTTTTCACTATTAGATGCATCTTTTATTCTTTCTTTTTCATGATATGAGATTGCCACATAATGGTTTTCACCCTCAGATCTTTTATTAATTTTTTCTTTATTTTTGTGACTGGAAAACTTGATATCCTCCCTGGCATTAGAATTCCTAGTGGAAGAAGGTACAGGTTCTACTACATTGAGGTAACAGGTGATATCATAGTCATTGGGAAATACGGGTATATCCATGGGTTCAAATAGAGTCCAGTCAATTAAGTTAGGATACAGAAGTTGAAGAACATTGTTTGGGTCAATTTCACTAATGTCAAGATGTAGGATGGAATTGCAATCATCGCGTTTGAATGGATCGACAAGATCTATCATAGTATTTTCCAAAAGAATGGTTAGACTGGGAAGATCCTCACTATTCTCACTCGAGTCATCGTCGATATTTTGTGAACCAAATTTGAATGGTCAAATATCTGAGCTTTTTCCCCCTTCACGTGTTGTTCTATTAAGATATGCATTTACCAAGATGTGTTGATATTCTATAGAATCTACCAATAGTCTTGTACCGGTATCAATAATGTTAGGTGTCATGATTTCTTGTGGGTCTATGTCCATGTTTGAAGGACCAGCACCATTGGAAATTTCACCTCTCTCCATCTGAGGTGCATATTGATGAATGACATCTATCTCTATATCTACGGTACTGACATTGGAGAATGAGTCCCATTCATATTCATTAGAATCTATTTCCATGGACTGACTAGTGTCTAGAACATGAGTAGGTGTGACCCTTTCCCCCCAGTTGGGATGATGATTGTCTTGTGTATTAGTCTCCTCATCAGAATGATTCTCTTGAATTGCATTTATAACACCATTAATGTTTAAATTCTCTAATAAGGGCATGCTTGTATCTTCATCCTCATTTTTTTGAGTTAAAAACGGAGGAACATATCTTTCACCTTGATAATGGGGATTGTCATCATGAATATTTAATAGCCTCTCATATGACCGATGTGTGAATTATATTTCTTCTTCTAATTCTTCCATTTCTTCATCAAAAATTGGCCCATCCTGAATGAGAGGTACTTTTGATTCTTCAGAATATCCAATTCATGTTTTGTCTCTAGGATCTCTGAATTGTGTAAATATTGGTTTAACCAAACCCTCTCTATTGTTTCCTAAAGGTCCTTGTCCTTGATATCCCATTTTTGGAATGATACATAAACCACGTCCATATTGTTGAGTGGTAATTTGAATATGCTTGATATCGTGATGATAATCATCTTTGTCTTTGTATAACCAACTTAACACATCCACATCCTCTTTTTCTTTTTCCACCGATTTGCCTTTTACAAAGGTTCCATTTAATTTTGTTTGCACTTTAGGTGTTGCTGACATTGTAGAAGATGATGGTCTCCCTTGTGACCTTGGAGATAAGGGTAATGCTATCATAAAGAGTAATTGGTCAATCTTGTATTCTCCCATTCCATTATCATGTAATTTTAGTTTATTTTCAAATTCTTGCATCAATCTGGAGATTGAACTCTCTAAGATTCATTCTTGAGAAGATTCTCTATTATATGGAACCATCTGTTCATTTGAATGACGCATATTGTTACAAGATTGAAAGTAGGTTGTGTCAACTAGGATTTTTATCTCTTCTCCATTGTATGGGAACCTTAGTCATTGATGAAAAGTAGAGGGGACAGTTTACATTTCATGTATCCAAGGTATTCCCAAAAGAATATTGTAAGATAGTTTAAGATCAAATACCTGGAACACCACATTTCTTTCCATAGGTCCCACTCTAATTGGGAACATGACTAGCCCTTTGGATGATCTTTCTTCATCATCATATGCTTTTATAGTTATTCTCTTCTTAGGATCAATATGTTCATCTGAGAATCCTAGTTCTTTGATCAAACCTAGAGTGCAAATGTTGAGACCCACTCCTCTGTCTATCAAGACTCGTCTTACCCGATGTCTGTGAATGAGTACTTCTATGTGCAGCGGCATGTTATGAGGGTGACTTAAGGCATTGTCGTCCTCTTCAAAAAAGGATAAATAATGAGGAGTAATCAAGTGTCCAACCATGGCTTGAAATTTATCTATGTCCAAATTGTCAGGGACATTTGTTTCAACCAAGGCTTTTTCCAAAATCTCTTTATTTCATGGAGAGAGTTTAAGCAATTCAAGAATTGAGATTTGTGCAGGAGTTCTTTGTAACTGATCAACCAAGCTATAATTAGATGAGAAAGATGATGGATTTTGCTTGGTTATTGTAGGTTTTGATGATATAGGAAGTTTTGAAGAATCTCCTTTTAGGACTACTTTGGCTTGTCCTCGTGTTATTGCATTAGAAGCTTCACCTTTATGTTTTTCCTTGATAATGATCACATTGACACTTTGATCGACATCTTCTAGCATGTTGATAGTTTTGTCATAAGAATATGTGTAGTTCACCTAATTACCTTTTGCATTGGATGACTCTCCTTTCTCATAGTTAGGTGAAGGTGATTGAAAAGTTGTATGATCTTCATTTGTCTTGTGATCATCCACTGTAATAACCTCATTGTCAATCAAGTCTTGTAACAAATGTTTTAGTTTCCTGCACTCATTTGTTCTATACCCTTTTTTTCTATGGAACTCGCAATAGTGTGCATTATTCCACCATTTAGGCTTAACTGGTGGTTCATATGGTCTTGATTCTGGTAATGTGACCACCTTGTGAGTGACAAGTTTTCGTAACGCAGATTCTAAAGAATCCCCAAGAGGTGTAAATATCAGTTTAGGAGTGTATGTAAAAGGTTGTTTTTGCTGATTGTTGTTTTGATTAACCCACACATTAGATGCAATAGTGGGATTCTTAGGAGGAGTAGTAGTAGATAAATTGAATTCTAGTTGTTGTGATTTTACGTTGTGCGCATCTACTACTCCATCATTGACAACATTCTAATTTTTGTTCCAAAACTTTGATTTATCTTGGTTGCCATTGTAATTTGGATTGAAAGATCCTTTAGTCTCTTTGTAGATTTTAATTTCACCTTTCCTTATCAAGGTATCTTTGATTTTGATTCCCATCTCAATCATTTTGTCAAATGTTGGAATTCATTGTAGTTGGATATAATGATTTAATTCGGTGACCATGTTGTTTATGAAAATATCCATCTTTTCTGTTTCAGGAATTAATCAAGGATACCGTGCAAAAAAATTTCTCCACCATTGTAAAAAAGATATAAAAGGTTCACCAACTCATTGTTTGGCATTGCACAAGTCAATCATAGTAATAGAATGTTGAATGTTGTATGAATAGTGTTGCATAAACCTTTCTACAAGTTCTTCAAAGGTTTTTATCCCATGTGGTAAAAACCATTCTGCTGCTTGTCCACTAAAACTGTGAGGGAATAATCTCATAAGATATATTATTCATGAATGAATTCCATGCTTAAGGTATAGAAATCTCGGACATGATCTTGAGGGTGCGTGCATCCTGTATATTTTTCATATTTAGGTATGTCCACATTTGGTGGAAATGCTGGCATGTGTAAGCTTTGATCAAATGGCATAGGACAAAATGTACTCATAGAGTATTTCTTTGGTACAGTTTATTTTTCTTTATTCATGTCAAGAAGTTGAGTTTGTAAAGCTTCCACTTGTTTCACAAGGAGAGTCATATGATTTTTTTCTTCTTGTGTTTTGAGTTGTTCCACATCAAAATCTTGAGGTAGTTTTATCCCTGTTGAAGCTAGATGCATGAAGTATTTCTCTTTATCCATCATTAGGATTTTGTCCATGATCTTTTGGAATCTTGCATCTTGTTGGAATTTTTGGATATACTCCTCAGTTATTTCTTCATCATTATTTTTTTGAGAAGCCCATTCATTTTTCAATTCCAGCCATGTTGTTGTTGTTCTTGTTGTTGTTGGTATTGTTGGTGTTGTTAGTAGTTTCTTAATCACTTGCTCTAGGAGCTAAAAAGGATCATACTCTTGTTCTTGTTGTGCTTCAATGTGTATTCTAGAATGTTTTGAAGTGTCTATGTGTTAAATACGTCCACTTCTTGTCCACACCATGTAGGATTAAATGATACTTGATTAGAAAAGAATAGCAACCTATCACCTATAGTTTCAATGTTTGATAGACTAGCTTTACAATTGGTCAAAGTTGGTGAAAAATTGTTGATGTAATTGATAATGTTTGAGATCTTGATGAAGGTTAGATTGACCTTGATAGTGATCTTTAAACACAAAGAGGGTTAATATGACCAATTAAAAAAAGTATTTTGATTTTATTGAAACTAATAGCAAATAGTTTGATTTTCTAGGAACCAAGGCTTGATTTGAGCACTCTGGATATTTAGGACTAGAAATAGATGACTTTAGAACTTCCACTTTTGAAGTGAGTTTTGAGATGAATAGCACAAAATGACCTTTGTTTTGGATAAACAAGACAACGAGAACTTAAGGACAATGCTTTAGGACCAATGTTTTTGACAATCAAGAACTTAAGGGAAATGCTTTAGAACCAATGTTTTTGACAATCAAGAACTTATGGAAATGCTTTAGAACCAATGTTTTTGACAATCAGGAAAACAAGAACTTAAGGGCGATGCTTTAGAACCAATGTTTTTGAGAAAATTTTGGAGTAATTTCTTGAGAAATTTTGTGCAAAGGAATCAGCCACCATTTTGAATAGAGTCACCCATTTTTGGAATGCTTGCAAGGTGTTTTGAATTATGAAAATTTTAGTGACACACACACACAAAGCAAGTTGTTTTTGTCACGGTTTTGATAAGGATTGTTTATTTTTGAAAATTTTGTGATTATAAGGGTACAAAAATGCACTATCCCTACAAAATTGGCATAGAATGAAAATCGCTTACTCATAGACCTAATACACACCCATTTGCTAATCAGAATATGGCTATCAGCAAGCACACAATGGCTCCAGTCATGATACCATATTATCTAGTTCCAAACGCAAATGGGGGCATGATATGATGAGTATCTTGGGGTAATTACTTTTTGCGTTGCACAAGGATTATCACCTTTTAGGGATGATCTAGGCAGCTTTTAATCCTAAAGTGTTTAGTAAGGTTCTCAGTCTGTGCAAACATGATTGAGGTGTATAGACCTGTAGAGTGTCTTGACAAAAGGGGTCACAAAAATATGATTGAGACCGTTAGGCCACCCTTAAGTTAGACGTGAGCCGAGTATAAACTCAAATGACATCTGAATCCCCAAGATTTAACCCAAAATAGTAAATTTGTTTAACATGAGTTAGAGTGGTGTGGCTTACACCTTGTTCTCACATGGGTCATCCCGGGAGATTTTTTCCTCACCGGTAGGACCAACTAAAGGATAAAACAAGTAAAGAGGATTGGCATTGAAAAGAGGTCTAGATTTCTAATTTTCCCAAAGGGAAAAGAGCATACTCTCCTACTCAATATTGTTTTCTCCTATAAAGCACTTCAAACAAAGTTCATTTCCTCAAATCAAGAATTAATCTTCTATTTCACGTTTGAGTTTCTAATTTTTCGAAAGGGAAAAGAGCATAATCCTCTAATGAAACCAAAAATTAACCCTAAATTTGATGTTAAGATGCCTAAATTAATTGACAAAACACATTGCATATAAAATAAAATTGTTCATTTCCTTCAATTTTAGCACAAAGCATAATTTGGGGTTTGAGTTTCTGATTTTCCCAAAGGGAAAAGAGCATAATCCTCTATCCAAATTATGAAATACACAAAAATTGTATTAAGTGTCAAAGTGTTTTAATTTTCACAATTGGAAACCTACAAAAAACTTGTTATTAGTTTCTCTCCATGGAAATCTTTGGCAAACGTCCTGCAAAACATGTTAGGCTGCTATAAAGATGATAAAAATCATGAAAACAACCAAGTTAGTATGTTAGCAATCAAATTAATCCATGAAAAAACTCTATTATTTTTCTCTCTGGAATGCAGACGATACTGCAAAGACCTAAAATGATAAAACCCATAAATGATAATAATTTAACCCCAAACGATAACGTATCCCATAAACGATAATCCTTTTACTCCAAACGATAAAGCTTTCCAAAAATGATAAAGGAATTACCAAAGACGCATTAAAGCCAAATTGTTACCTTCCAAAGATGATGCCATTGAATCCACAGACGATATTAAAACCACCAGAGATGATAAAAGATTTCCTGGAGATGATAGAACAATCTCAAAAATGATATCTCTCGGACCCAAAATGATAAACTGCCTGCAAATTGTCAAAATGTTAAGAACAAAGAGCATAATTTCATAAAATTTGAGCAATCTGCCCCATGGTGGGCGCCAAAATGTGATGTGTAATTATGTATCTGCAAGTATACTGGACACAAACACTCAATAACTCATTATATCCAAGTTTAGTAAGATCAAATCAATGAAAAACATAGAAAACCTTGAGAAATCAAATTATTGCTTCCTAGTCATGAAGATTCTACTCTAAATTGTAAATTGCTCTTAGATTAAGCATGCTAGATCATAAAATGACAATCGTGAAATGGAAGATTCATTGTAAAAATACCTTAAATGCTCAAGAACATGTTCAATTATGCACAATTTGAATCAAATTATATAAATGAACTAGATTAGCATGCTAAAAATGATGAACTGGATGAGATAAAACAAAATTGACATTATCTCTATGCTTAAATTTATATTCTCCTATATCAAATGAGCTTAGAATGACTTCTTTTTATAGAGAATTCTTGGAGGGAAAGTTTTAAATTCAAATTTGAATTGAGCGGTTGAGATGCATCCATGAGGGATGGTTGAGATGGAAACTTGCTTGATCCAAGTGATTACCTCCTATTGGTTAGAGGCTTTTATCCTTGAGGCATGTTGAAGGAATATTAATTATTTGATTTAATTAATTCCTTTTAATTGATTTGTTTAGCCATGTATTTAATTTTTTGATTTGATTTAATTCATTCAAGGTTAATTGAAGAATTAATGGCTTTTGATAGATGCCTCTTGATGAGTGATCTTGGATTATTGATTTTTGGTGAATTATATACTTAAACTGATCTAGTTTAATTATATAATTATGATTAGCTTGATATTGGTAGTCTTGGTTAGGACCTAGAGGAATTAATTATAGATTAGGGCTTTTGAGCTTATCAGACCATTTTCAGGTGATTACAATGAGAATGCAAGATTCAACACTAAACTATGAAAGTGCATCTAATCTACCATGCAAGAAATGAAATCTAAACTAAGATGAAATGCAACAACTATGAAGAACCAAATTTCTAATAATGCTAAAGTACTCAAGTGTACACGAATGCTCAATTCACTAACTAGTTTTAAAAATGAGTGAGGCCTCCTTTTATGGATTTTCTTATGAAAATGGACGGCTAGGATTAAGAGGTGGAAAATGAGTGGCTAAGATTAAAGGTTAGGTAGGTTTTTGGTGGGAGTGAAGGATATTAAGAGGAAAAAGGGATGAGTGGCTAGGATTAAGTGGTTAAAGAGAGTAGTTGACTTTTGAAGTGGAGGGAATAAGAATTTAAAATATTCACATGTGTGGGCAAGTGATTAAGGCTAAAAGGGGTTTAATTACCTTTTAAGTGTAATTAGAGTGAATTTAGCCAAAATTAAGGAGAAGTGAGATTTAAATTAAATTAAATTAAATTTAAATGGGGTTTAGAAGAATGTTAGAGGAAATGGAGGGATTAAATAAATAAAATTTATTTTAAAAAAATATGGAGGAAACATATATTAAAATAAACTTTTAATATATTAGGGATAATATTTAAATTAATTTAAATACAAGGTGATGAATTTATTTAATAAAATTAAATAAATACAAAATTAACTATAATGTTATAGGCAATATTAATTAAATTAATATAGAAATGAAGAGGGATAATTAAGGGTGTCTACAGTATTGTCTCTTAGCTTGCTTCTAGTCATTTCTCCAACATCTTTATTTCTAGTAATCTTACTCGGGGAGTGGTGCCTCCTCACATATTTTGCTAAAACAGGCTCAATAGGTCTCGGTGCTTCATCCACATCGTTCGGTTGTAGAACAATATATTCATCTTCCTCTTTGGTAGATACTCTTGGTAAGGTGTCAGGAACATCAAGTTGTACATATACAAACTTATCATAGTCTTCAAGTTCCATTTTTCTTTCTTCATCATTCTCTTCTGCAAACTTATCAATTCTCACATTTTCACTTTCCACCATTTTGTTAGTAACTTTGTTCAAACACTTATAGGCTTTAATTCTTGTAGAATATCTTAAGAATATTCCTTCATCCCCTTTAGAATCACACTTTCCTTCTCTAAAATCTTTGGATATATAACATCTTCTTCCAAAAAATTTAAAATAAATCACATTAGGTTTGTGATCATACCAAATTTTGTAAAGTGTTTTTTTGGTACTGTTAGAGCTTTTTCTTGTAGAGCCTTTATTAAGCATCAATGCTTGACTCTATGATTCCCAAGACTTGATTCAAACAAGGAAAAGTCTAATTGATGAGGATTTGATCATCCTTCTTCTTTGAGTTCCACAGACTCAGGCAGGTGTACCTCTTACAACTTACTTCTCAGTAAATTTGACAATGGATCAAGGATTTAGATTGATTTATTATTGGCATTTACTACAATAATTGGTAACAAATCCTACAGATGCTAATCACTAGTCTTATGTAGAACTTTACAAGCCAAAGGATGTAATCGAAAATAGAAAATACAATTGTGATAAGGATTCTCATCCTTCTTCTCTTTGAGATTCTAACTCAGGAAGGCTGACCTAATGATTCACTCTTCAAGGAATCAAAAAAATAACTTGTATGCTTTAAATAAAAATGATAAACATTTATGTTCTTCAACATAAACTTAATGTTTATTTATAATTTTAGATTTGATGATGATAACTGCTATTCAAATCTAGATCAGTGCCTAATATAGGGAAAAGAGTCAAATGAAATATACATTCACAGAAACCTTTTAATGAAAACACGGTAAGAAATCTGAATAAAATGCCTTACAAATTATTCTTTTCATTGCAATACCAAGACATAAAATTCTTATGTAAACCCTAAATCCCCTGAAGCACACCCTTAAGGATTACCCTCTCCTTGAAAGAAACTTAAGAGTACCACCTTCTGTTATCTACTAATGGGCTCCAATCTCTTGTTGTTTTCTCCAAATAAGAAAGTTCTTGAACTCATCAGTTTTAATGAATGCATCATCATTCAAAAAATCTTCCTGATAGAGATCTCTTTCATCCTTGCATAGTTGGAGGGGTAATTAGGCCTCCTCTTGGATCTATTTTTCATTTTTCTTTCCCTCTCTGATGTTTTTCCTTAATTGGTGATGATATTGTCTTTCACCAGTGACTAGGGCAGCTACTTTGTCTTTCTTCTTTTCTTGTTCTTTCAACTGTAAAGGTCCTCCTTTCTCTATCCTCTATTTCTTCATAGGAGGCTCACTTGTTGCCTCAGTATCAGGAACTTATGTGCTCTTCTCAAAACCAGGTGGCACATCTACCTGAGGTGGGTTTTTTTTAGAAAAAATAATGAAATGAAGAGCAAGGAAATTGTTTAATCTAGGAGAAAGGTTTAAGAAGTTATACCATGAATAATGCAAAACCAAGTGCATACACCAAAACAATTAGGCAAGGAGACAATATTTTGAAGGGGGAAAAGCATAAAAAAACCCCCGTGATAATATTATGAATGGGCAAAAATAATGCCTAGAAAAGAGAGAGAGAGAGCTATGCTCTTACAATGATATTCAAGAAGAAGTGAAGAATTGTGTCTAATGTGTGAGAGAGAGAAAGAAAGCCATGTCTTTAATAGAGAGGTGAGGAGGGAGTTACATTGTAACTCCCATTTCTATGGATGCCACATGTCATAAGTGTGTGAGGCAAGTGTAGGATTCCTCATAAGGAGGAATATATAAGAATAATAAAGGATACCTTGGTTTATCCTAGTAAATATAACAACCAAGGAAAGATTAATTCTAACACCCCCCTTTAATATTTACTTGGGGGTTTACAATCAAATGGTTTTAAACCCAAATTGTTACAATGAATCTGGAATTTCTCTCTAGAAAGTGGCTTTGTCAAGATATCTGCAACTTGATCTTCTCCTTTACAGAAAAAGAGGGACACTTGTCTATTTTGAATGTGTTCTTTGATGAAGTGATGATGGAGAGCAATGTGCTTTGATCTTGCATGATAAACTCGATTCTTTGCTAAGGCAATTACACTTTGATTATCACAGTATAAAGGGGTGGGATCATGCTGAGGTAAGCCCAAATCTGCAAGTAGTCTTTGAAGCCATAGTGCTTCTTTAGAGGCAGTAGTACAACCTTTATATTCAACCTCGATAGAACATAATGAAACTGATTGTTGCTTTTTGCTTTTCCAAGAAATTATACCTGAACCAAGGAAAAAATAGTAACCACTAGTGGATATCCCATCATTGGGGTCACCTCCTAGATCTAAATCAGAGTAACCTTTAAGAGTAAAATCAGCATTAGCATCATATAATAAGGCATAATTTGGAGTACCTTTAATGTACCTTAAGATTCTTTTAGCAACTTTTAAATGAGATTGTTGAGGTTTAGACATGTATCTAGAAACTAATCCTACAACATAAGAAATGTCAAGTCTAGTAAGGGTAAGATAATTTAAACTTCCTACTAGTTGCCTATAAAAAGTAGCATCAACACAAGGAGTGTTAGTATCATTTTCCAATTTAGTGCCTAAATCACAAGGAATAGAAACATCATTAGCAGAAGTCATGTCAAATCTTTGTAAGAGATCTTGAACATACTTAGATTGTGAAACAAATATACCTTTAGAATTTTTCCAAATTCGCATACCTAAGAAGTAGTGCAAGATGCCTAAATATGTCATTTGAAAGTTTTGATTGAGTTGAAATTTAATTTCAGAAAGTAAAGGAGTAGAGCTAGAGGTAAGGATTAAATCATCAACATATAAGATAATAATAACAATGTCATTTTCAGTATGCTTGATATATGTTGGTAAAGGGATTGTCCTTCTTCTTACCCTCTTTTTATTTTCCCAATCTTATAATGAAGAACAACTTTACACAACAGTTGGGAAACCATTTCTGAGAATATCTAGTTTCCCTCTGAATTGAGGTACAACTCCCTATATAAATGATATTCAATGAATTACGTTTTATCTCTAATTCCTACTGTGGGGTATGTACTTAACCAGAGAACAACAGAGGCAAAACCAAGCTAATCCTATCCAATTTTAGGAACTCACACATCCTATGACTTCCCAACATTGGTGATGCAAGAATGTTGTTTGTTATGCAAATGCAATGACATGAGATGAAAAAAGAAGATTGAACATTCAAATCTGTGCAATAGGATCAGTTGACAGTACTCTGATCTATCTCCCAATCACCATTTGACTAAGAATACAAGAAAGTGCTCAAAACTGACCATAACAATACTCTGATTGAAA
>MU223590.1:1276113-1310307 GCA_018584345.1 Thuja plicata | reverse complement strand
GAAAATCAGGTCTCCGCTTGCAACTGAGCATAAATTTTTTGATTTCTCCATATAGTTTAACTATAGAAAAATAAAGATTTTTCCATTTGCCTTTGGTTGCACGTCAAAATGAAAGATAGAAAAAAAAGTTATTTTTTATGCCACACATGTGGGCCCACTGCCATGTGGCAGTCCCTCATTGGCTGTAATAAACTGGTCTTAACTCATTTTTAACCTCAACCATATCCGGCGATCACGCGACAACTAAGAAATCAAAGTCGCGAGGCATTTTAACTCATCCATCATTTCTGGGTGACCTAGTGACCCGCACCCAGTGGCTAACTCAATCTGGCGACCTGGCGACTAGCGGCTAACTCCTCGTCGCGACTGCTTCTATCTCCTTCTGGCTACTTCGCGACTAACCGCTAGCGGTTAGTCGCCAAATCTTGGCGATTAACTTTCATGTCAGGTGATTGCGCGACTAACCGCTAGCGGTCAGTCACCAGGTCACAGAACTTCGGTGGTTACCTTCATCTTCACTCTCGACTAGGCGACTGGGGCATTCGGCGACTGGGCGACCATGCACATCCGGCGACATCGCGACCATGAGCACTGTTCATTTTCGTCAAAATTTCCTTACCTTCATTTTCGGGCATGAAAACCGAGGTGGTCGGATGAGGGCACGCGCGCAGATAGCATTCTCTTCAACTTAAAACTTGTATATTTTCATTTTAGCTTGTAAACATTTTGAAATGCAGCTGTGGGAACAATGTGGGATATCTCATTTCTCAATTTAAAGCCATTTTCAGATTTTGCACTAAAACACTAGGTATAGCTCATGTCTCCATTCCTCTAGCCCCTAAGAGCTCGCCAAGAGCCTCTGGGCTCTTATTCTTACCTCTAATGTTTGTGTTTTACCATATAAAGATCAAAAAAGTCCTTTGTAGAGACCATGTGGGATAATATGCATTCACTGTTTTTTCAACTTCCTGGGCTTCTCTTCAAAACTGCTCACTAATGGCTTTAAATTTCTGAAAATGGAGACCATGAATAGGTTCCATGGGTCCATGAATAGGTTCCATGGTTCAAAACGTCCCTTGCTATGGATTCACATCTGCAAAATCTGCCTGGAAACTCTCAAAAAACTTAAAACTTTTTCCAAAAAACCATCAAATACTCCCTGTTTTTCATGTTTCTGAGTTTTTCACTGATTGCTGCTCACTAATGTCTTTGTTTCTTTTCAAATGAGGGCCACCAATGTCCCCCAGGGGTTAGGGTGCCACTCCTTATGGATTAACATTTGCAGATTTCCACTTCAAAACTGTTTAAAAACCTCCCTCTGCTATCGCAGCCTACAAATAGTTCCAACTTTGCATAAATTTGAAACAAAATAACCAAAACATTGCCCCCCAATGCTTATTGCAGCCAGCTATGGATGAACATCTGTAAAATACACTTTAAAAACTCTTCAAAACAACAAGGCATTCCTTCATTTCTATAGCAGTCTGCTGGCATTTGCAATTTGCAATGTCATTTGGGTTCAATGTGTTAAAATCTGCAACTTTCCCTCCTTGTAATATGTCTGCACAGACTTGGGCATGGTGTTGATAGTTTGCAATATCAAACTTCATAATACATTCCCCTCTTGACATGCTGCGCAGCCCTCCTTACACTATGTGGGCTTTGGCTCCTTTGCATTTGCAATTACTATGTTTGAAAAATGACAAAAACCTCCCATGCTGCATAACACTCAATCCTTTAATATTTGCAATGTATTTCTTAAAGAAAATGCCCTCCAACAATGCGTGAAATCCTCCCTCTGTCTGCGCAGGTTCTTATTTTCATAGTTCATTAATGCAAACATAATTTCTCTCTTATTAACGCCTTAACATGTGCCTTTTGCATTTAGAATTGACTCAAAACTTTACCATCAATCAACTCCCCATATGTGCTTTGATTACTATTTAGGAACAGCGGTCACCTGGCTTCAAAAATAAAAACATTCAAGTCGGGATGAGCACTGATCAATGCCAATTTGCATTTTGATTCTCTATTAATCTACAAATACATTGACGTTCTTTAATAGAAAATATCCCAAAAAGAGGGACCCGTGAATTGGAATAAATCCGAGACTGACAATTGCAATAAAATCATCAACAATTGAGGTTGCGCATAGAGCCCCTTATCTGTAGCCATTACTTGTAACCCTGGTCACTTAAAATGATCCACCACACAAGGACAATGAAGAATTGAACTGGCGATGTTTTAACAACTTTTCACATTTTCGCAAACTTAACACATTAATGGCAACTTACCTCCGGGGCTGCCTTTGAAAACTGACATAATGATTTGATCAGACCTTGCCCTCTGACAGGCACATTCTTTGATCTATAAACTATCATTCCCCAAAATGGCATCTCATGACTGTACCCGAGTTGAAAGATATTAACCTTTGAAAATTCCATTTTTATTCTATTCCTGCAAACATACTATCAAAAAATGATTTTTAATCACCGTAATTGATTTTAAAAGGATGACAAATGGATTAATAGGGGGCTCAAATCCAAACTGGAAGTCGTATGTCAGCTTTGCAAGACAATGCAAAAATAAATTCGTCAAAAGAATCAACCGGCCAAAAGTTATTCACTGGCAAAGTAGGGCATTTCGTAAACTTAACTCTTTTTCGCACTGCAAACTGAACAAACTGGCTTTGAAACTGAACTCATAGGGTCATCAAAAAGATCTTTCAGAACCCAACCTTTGGAGCTTGATTGAATATGATATGTAGAACATGACCCCTCATTTGCCTTCCTCTGAAAACAAACCCCTGAACTGATACCGATTTGCAAAGATAGCACTTTTAACACTTCCTGAATTTTAACACAGTAAATATGCAGAAATCGGGTTCGAAAGCGGCAAAGAAAAGTGATCAACCAGATTGGTCAAGGCTTGGGAATCTTCAAAGGAGTTCATTCCTAGGTCTATAATTCAGGTCAACCTTCAATTATTCAAAATGTTCACCCGGGTATAGACTTTCAAAAGCTCAAAGTGGGTCACTTTGTAATTCTGAATTTGAAAACACAGGAAATCAGATTTAATCACTATCAGAATGGTTCTTGAAAACTTGTCATCTGATTTCATAAAGATCTTTAGACTAGAACATATGGAGTGTGTGACCACTAGAACACAGTACAAAGGGAATTTTCTCAATTGGGTGAATTGGTGAAAATTTATAACATGTCAAAATGGGCTATTCAGATTTCTAGACAAGACAAAAATGCAGACAGTTCATCAACAACAAACTTTGGGAAATATGAAAACTTATCAAACGGATTCAGAATGACCTGAGGTTTAAAAAATAATCTCTCTGGTATGCATGGAAAACATTCCCAAAGTGGCGAACAATGAAACTCAACAGGGTGTATGATACTCAGAGGCAAAGTAGCCTCCGGACGACAAATTGACAATTTAGCAAAGATGCAGAATTAGGTGACCCCCTCAAAATGACTACTCCATAAACATGTCAAAATTGGAATTTAGGAGCTAGGACCCACTGCATACATCAAATGAAAGGCATTAAAGCCTCTTCCAAATTTATATCTCATGAAAATCATCTGGGCACTGTTTTCAATCACTCTAACTGAGCCTTCTTACACAAAATTTCAAGGGTATTTACTTTTGCTTGTCTGAAAATTTAACATGGTCACTCCAAATTTGTTCCAAATTTAGGAGTACCAACATGTCAGACCTACCAAATACACATGGATTTCAGGTGTTGTTAGCGCTTGCAAACATTTTCTTGGTTCTGAGCTCTTTCTTCCTATCTTTGAAATTTTGTTTAGGTCTCTGGCCTGAACATCCTAAGTCTTTGTGCACAACCCTTGGCATATGTCCTAAACCCTAAGATTTATTGCATGACATGTTCTAATTTCATGTTACTTTTCCAAGTCACTTAACAAATCTTTTAAGTCATGTGCACTTTGTCATGTTTGGTCTATCCCTTAATCGTTTAACCAAGATCAAATATTCATTTTCTTCTAGCGACTTAGCATGTTTCTTTATCTCCTAATCTCTAAATAGAATGGAATATGCTCTTTGCATCTGGCGATTATGCACAGGCCATTGATTCAATGTTGATCCTATGGATATCACTAAGTCTCAGAATGAAATGGTCAAGTACAAGTATACTTAGAGATTCGGCGAGGGTTGTTGATATAGGTTTGATCTATGGTGTGTGTGTGATCTCAGAATAGACTAAGGGTTAAGAAAAGTATCTAGCAACTTAGAGATTACATTGTCATGAAATCTTTAGATGAACTTGAGTCGATGAAAATTTTAAGTGAAGTTTCCCAAGATCTAGCGAGGGCCATTGATATATTTTTGATCTATGGGTTGTGCATGAACGCTAAAAAAAGGTCAAAGATTCCTTTTTATTATGATATCTGGCACTGATCGTTGATCTGATTTTGATTGTGTGGTGTGTGCATGATCTCAGGATGGAAACAGAGTTAGTAAGATCATCTGGTGACTTGGAGATAAGAAGAGATCTTCTGATCAGTGTTAAAGTGTAGATTAAAGACCAATTAAAGGCTGAGGACAAAGATAAATTAAAAAGTAGGGAAGTCTTGATAGATTGTGCAGTGGTCATTTTGACTCAGAGGAAAGATGACTGAGATCTAGTTTTCAAGGAAATGTGCTCGTATGAAACGTGTCCAGTTTTGATCTGAATGCCTAAATAACTTAGAGGAAATCCACAAATGTATTATAAACTTAAGATAAGGCTTGATCTCGACCGTCCAAAATCTTGTTTCACGCCACCTGTGACCGTTATAACTATAATTTGAATATTTAAATATTTGACTCAGAGGCTTTCAGGGTGGTGAACTCATATTTTTATCTCAGAGACATTAATGAACTGATCTAATCTTGTGGATCGATTATGCACAGCTATTGAATAGTGTAAGGATTGAAATTTGATATGTCGAGATGCATTCATGTCCAGATTTGACAAATAGGGTTTCTAGATCAAGGGATAAATGCTTTTAGAGGCACATGGTCTTTTCTACATTTATTTTAAGCTACTCTCCATGTCAAGGCTGGGAATTTATTCAACTTCAAAGTACTGCACTCACATCCATGGACTATGGAAGGTATTTTCCAGATCAGATTTGCGTTGGGAAGAGGAAAGAGATAGGTTTTCAACTTGATCACATAATTGAATGTCTAACATACTTGACATGACTGGTTGTAAACCCTAACCCTAAATGGTCCAAATCTTGTAGCATTCTTATTCCTATAAAAGAATATTCAAGACCATTTAGTAGGGGCTAGAGAATTGGGAGAAATATTGTAAAGAATTAGGCTTGTACTTTATTTCTAGTCTAGGATATAGAAAATGTACTTTAGTTTGTATTGAGATAGAATATAAATCTTTTGATATTTTGCATATTGTCTTATTTTGTATTTCCTTGTCATATTGTTGCAGAAACAAGATTTTCATCATACTTAATATGATTTGTCTCATATTTTAAGTCTCTCCAGTGTGTTGTCTATTGAATTGTAAGTTTTTTGGCTTACTGTATAAGTTTTGCTTATGCATATGTGTATTCCATAATTTTTTATTTTTTTTTATATCTTAGATCAAATTAAAATGCTTTGGATATTACATTGATTCTACTAGATTATCTACT
The DNA here is from genome assembly GCA_018584345.1 of Thuja plicata. Classification (NCBI taxonomy): domain Eukaryota; kingdom Viridiplantae; phylum Streptophyta; class Pinopsida; order Cupressales; family Cupressaceae; genus Thuja; species Thuja plicata. Next base: position 1,304,638 of record MU223590.1, on the reverse strand, counting down.
TAAGGATCTTGTAGTGTGAAATATGATAGATGTTATTTTTATGGCTTTGAATCTATGCCAAGAGGTTGTTTCATTTCTAATATTGTATTTAGGAGTTTACCCAATGGATAAGGCACTAATCTAAATCAACTATATTTTTTCAAGGTACATGTCTGGGTGGTTTGGCTATATTCTGTCCCTAAATTTAATCAAACTTATTACCAAAATTCTTTACATTTACATTTGTTGTTGATATTCCACCAGTGGTAGTGGAGAGTCAATGAAGTATAGGTTGACATTTAGCACTTACCATTTATATGTTGTTCAAATCTAGAAGTATAAGGTATTGTAAAGAGTTGAGTTAGTTTGGATTAGGTGTACTCGCCTTGTTTTTGAAGAGCCAGAAGTGCAAGCGGGCAGTCTTTTCCCTATAGTTGGTCCAGTTATCTTACAAATCTTTCACACTTGGAACTAACCACTCCTAATATTAACCTTAAGATATATTGGTTGTTTCTCAAAGTGTAACAATTTTAAACACCAACAAGATGGTGACTCTGCTAGGGACAAAGAAGTAAGTTTTCATAACTAACCAGTAAGTTGATCGTTGGAAGCATAGAGTTACTCATTTTTTGTCTTTTGTCATTGTTTTATCTTAAGAGCTCTCTATTTGAAAATATTCACATCGGTTATTGTTGTGATCCCAAAAAGTGTTCGGTGGTGACTATAAGTATCTTTGCAGTAGTGCTGAGTATTAAAAATTATTTTGTCACACACTTTCCAATATGAGTCATAAAGGCACCAGGTATTGATCAAGGAAAAATCTTGAAGATAGATGGGGTGATGATGTCCCAACTACATCCAAACTTGATCAACCAAAAAGAGGAAGGGGTATCGGAGGTACCCCTCAAGATGAAAGATAAAGGTAAGACACTAGAGAAGAGAAACCAGTCCACCATAGCCATGAAGGAAATACATCAGAATATGAATAAGTTGTAGATGATGGACTAGGTACTTATGGAGATGATAGCTCTCCTAATAAAAGAGAGGAAAAGGAATCTGTTTCTACTCTTCCAAATCCTAATAGTATGGCTGCAATACTTGCTAAAGTAGAAAGTAGAATCCAGGAGCAAGTGGCTATCAGACAATGAAGAGAAAGGGAAAAGGAAAATGAGATCTGACAAGATCAAATTTTCATGGAATAAAAAAATAGGAAGTTGCTAGAGTTGGAGGCAATGAATTGTGTTGAAAAGCCTTAGACATTTGGAGAGGAACCTGTCATTCAAATGGCTAATCATCAAGGCCCTAAAGATAAGGAAAAGAAAGGAATGGCAGGGGTTTCAATAAATGAGCCCAAGAATCTCAGAGGCCCAGTCAATTAGATATATAATTTTGATATGGATCTTGACAAAGATAGAATTGAAAATGAAATAATAGATAAATAACTTGAGAAGATAGAATTGGAGGTTGCTTCTTTAGATATGAAGAAGAAGGATAATTTTCTTAGACATAAAACTAGGCCCATTCAAGGAGCTACAACATCAAATTCTAATTCCTTTTCTTCTCAAGTTAACAATCATCTCAGGGGAGACCCACTCATGCTGAAAGGTACAAGAAATTTTATTTCCATAATATTCATGGTTATCCTAATGAAGTTCCCGACGTCATTAGAGATAAACTCCCTAGATTTGCTAGGAATTATGTAATCGCATGTGTAGAACACTTGAGAAACTTTAATGACATGATGGATGATTATGAAATTATGCATGAGGATGTATTAATGAAACTCTTTATTCAGTCCTTAGTAGAGGATGTTAGGGATTGGTTCAGAGGGTTACCCTATAACTCTGTAGGGTCAATAGAATAACTAATTGATTTATTTAAAGAGCAATATGATGATAAAATTAATGAGGGATTCATGTTAAATAAATTCAACAATATAAAAAAGAATCAAAATGAAGATGTTGTATAATTCAACATAAGATTTCAAAGGGCAATGCACAAAATTTTCCAAGTTCTGAGACTTGATGACAAGGTTTGTCTAATGCATTTGATTCTAGAGGGGATACCTCCTAAGAGACAAGAATCCAAGGACTATAAGACAAGCTTATAAGATTGTTGTCAATATAGAAACCAATAGGAGGGAATATGGGAAATTGGGTTGAAGAGATGATTGGAAGCATGCAAGGAAAGAATTAGATAAACCTTCTAAAGCTAAAGCTAAGGACGAAGTCAATATGAAGTAGCTTCTAAGTGCTAAATAGGATTTGAAGCCTGAAGAGAGTAAGAATCCTAGATCTCCAAATAATAATAGGCCATCGTACAATAATTTCAATCAGAAGCCTAGTATGCAAAACTACCCGTATAATACCCAATGGAAGGATGGGAAACCCATTTTTCCACAAAGGAAAGACAAAAATGATGATAGGACTGCTGATCCTCTTCAAAGAAATTCTGCTAATATGACTAATGAAGATTACTGGTGTGAGGTTTGTAAATCTCCACACAATCTAGACAATTGTGTTATTTCTCTAAAGATGTATCCACTTCAATCCCAACAAGAAAGATAAGACAAAGAAGAATTATATGATGATGTTGGGAATGCAATGGCTTCTACAGATTTGAAAAGTGAAGAATCTGATGACCACGGTCAAAATTAGGAGTTTTATTCATCAGATAAAGAGGATTTGATGATCAGGATGATAATCAAGATGTGTTTTCATTTGATGAAAAGGAAGAAGATATTGATAAAAAAAAGGTGTAATGCTACAAGGGGAAGAGAGCCTTTTATGGAAATAAGACCTTTAGATGTAGAAAGAGATTGAATAATAGAAAACTTGGTTACTCAAGCACAAAGTAACTATAATCTAAGGAATAGGATAGTTGGTAATGTAGATGGTAGAGAAATCAGCATGCTCATTACAAAGACAAAATAAAGCCCCAAGAAGATACCAGAAAAAGAAAAAATTACCGAGGATGTGAAGAAGGTAAAGGTGAGAACAAAGGATAAACCAAGGAATCCAAGTATTTTCCATAAGATTAAATTAAGGACACCAGAGATGAATGCTTATTCTATTCCAAAAGATGCTAAAGGAGTTGAGCCAAGCTTGGCTACTCAAAATGAGGATAGAGTTATTGTTACTAACAATAAAAATATTTTTGATATCAAGTATACTCCTATTAACATGGGACAATTGATTTCACAGATCAGAGTCAGGGTTCCACTTTTGGAAATGATGAGGATTTCTGAGCACAAAGAGACAACTTTGACATTGATGAGTAGTGTTTCTTCCATAGGAGCCTTGAGATCAGAAATTGATGACAAGAAAAGGAATAGTAAGGAGAAATCTCATAGAAATGGAAAAGAACCAGATGAGATTGTTTCTAAGATCCCTTAGATCTTCCTAAATAAAAATCATGTTACTCCTCCATTGGGAACTGTTGACCCATTTTTCTTAACATTGGTTTTTAATGGTAAGATGCTTAAAAAATGCATGATTGATTCTGGAGCATCTAACACAGTCATGCCTTTAGAAATAATGAAATCAATGGGACTACATGTAGATACTCCTCATGGGATATTTCAAGCAATGGATTCAAGAGAAGTGCCTGTAATAGGTACTATTAGGGATTTTCCTTACAAACTTACTGCATTTCTGGATAGGGTAATAACAATGAGTGTTCTAGTAGTTGACATCCCACCTCAGTAAGGAATGTTGTTATCTAGAAAATAGAGTGCCTCAATGGGAGGGAGTATTCAGTGTGATCTATCCTTTGCAACATTTGACATAGCTGGTGAAAATGTCAAGGTATCCAGAGAAATCAATACTCCTCATATGATTGAGGAGAGTGAAGATGAAGCAATGAATTGTTTCTTGGATAGTGACATTGGAACTTTTTCAAGTGCAAGACATCAAAGCTAAGAGAGATGTCCAACATATGATTTTGTCAGAGAAGAAGGACAATCCTATACATAAGAATGACTTATGGACAATGTATTTGTCATACACTAAATTTTCCACCCTGTTAAGCACTTGAGCCTAATAATATAGTATAACATTGGAATCACTTATAGGTTGTGGGACCTCTACTAACTAAAGTGAAGCCTTTGGATTCTAGGTCAATTCCTCTTGGATAATCACCTTTTTTCCTCTTTTAACATGAAAAGTAAACTTGGAAGGAAAATGGATAGAAGGATAACTGAAGGGAAATGACTGAAAATAATATTTAACCTACTAGGTGATGCACCTAAGGTAACTTGAATCATAAAATAGTGACCAAAACTAGCATGGAAGTTCCTGGACCTAGCAGAACACAAATTCTTGAATAGGCTTGCATAAGTATTTCATAGAGAGGTCTGAAATGGAAAGAGGCTATTCAAGGAAAGAAAATATTTCATAAACAATAGCTTTCCCAAATAAATAGACATAGACTGTGACCTGAAAACAAACATTCACTCTAGAAAATAGGCTCATGAATGAGACAAAATGACAAGGGATGAACAAAATCCATAAGATCATTTAAATCAGATCATTTGCAGTAGTGCACAAAGATGCAGAAATAAAGAAGGCTCAAGAACTCCAAGATTTCTCTAACATTAATAACTATATTATGCTTCAGTAAGAGAAATAAAGATAAGAAAAAGCTTGAGGATAGAGAAAATGTCACAGAAAACCTTTTCATAATCTAGAAATCAATGAGAAATTACAACAAGATGAAAACCTAAGGGCAGAGAAGATGACATAGAAAGTCTTGCATCAGCTGAAAAACCTCTAAGCTAAAAAAGATTATAAAAATACTTATATACAACCTACCCTAGCACACAAGCTCAAGAGTCAATCCATCTAATCATTTAGGGAAGAATTAGGGTTACAATAGCTATTTAATAAACAATACAAAAAACTCTCAAACAGTCAAGTTTGCCCATCAATGCACTCGGGAAAATATCTCAAGAGATCAGATATATCTTTAAAATTATCTCCCATATCGCCATAAGTTTGGTCAGAATAAGTGGTAGAATCATGTACCATATCTAAGACTTTGTCTTTATCAACACCACCTTGAGCCTCTGAAATCAGATTTGAATATTTGAATATCTGCTAATAATTGGTCACATGTGGCACACAAATTCTCATCAACAACTTAGAAAAAGACTTGGTTTCCTTGTAAAACACAGTCATTGATCTTTATCTTTATCCATGTCTTTGAGTTCAGATCTTATCATAGACACATGGCAGCCTGGCGAAATTCCTTAAAGATTAAACATCTTCATCTTGGCCATCAAAAGATTATACCCACGATCATATTTTTAGGGACTTGCTTGATCTTTATCTTCAGCTCTGACCTCAGACTTAACCTGTCTCTGACTAGTCTTTAACCTAGGTAATTGAAACTCTTCATGTCTCCAAGTTTCTATATCATTTGGTTAGCCCTAAGTTTATTGTGAGATCACACGAGAAACACAAGATCCTAACTTGGTCAACACTGCATCAACAACCTGCATTAAATCTCTGAACCTTAAGTGCATATTAATTTTCATTATGAGATTACAAGGGAACCATAAGATCAAAAAATGATTGATGACATGTAATTCATCCTAGAAAACTCTAAACTAAACTTCACTTAACTTCCTTGACTCGGGTTTATTCAAAGATTCAGCAACTGAGAGAAACTCCAAGTCGCGGGATGATTTTCTAACTCCGTGGTTTATCATGAGATTTCACGAGAACCACAAGATCATCTCTGAATCAAAGGCCTGGGCATAATCTCCTAAAATTTTGTGACTTTTGAATTTTTCCTGAGACTTCACGCAAACCACAAGATCTGAATAGAATCAATGACCCTCATTTAATCTCAAAATAAATGACTTAACCTTGATCACATTTAGCACAATCACGCGATTGATGAAAAGAAACCAACAAGACTTAAACCTTGATTTTATCTAGAGATCATGAGATATACTAAGTCACAAAGTCCCGGGACACTTTGATTAACTCTGTTTTCATTCTAAGATTACACGCACAACATACGATCAAAAATCAAATCAACGGTCTGCGCTTAATCTTCAAATATGTTTCATGGTATAAGCTTTTCATTGCAAAATAAGGAGATAACCATCCAATAAAAAATGCATCCATGTCCTCCGCTTAATCTCCAAATCATAGAAGCATATTCCTTTTCCTTTCAAGATCATGAGACAAAGGGTTGCACTAACTCGCTGAATGAGATGTGATATTCCTTCCAAGTTGCGTGACTAAGAGATAGCCAAGGAAAATGTTAATGTGCACATGAAAAAATAAGAACTTAAGTGGCATGGAAAAGTAATGAAGAATTAGACTAGGCCACCAAGGACTTAGATTTTATCACAAATTCATAGGATTTTTTTTGCATTTAGGTCTTTCAAAACATGAAGAAGGGTAAACTAGAGACCTAGAAAAAATGCAGAGAGAAAGATTAAGGAAAGGAATCATGCAGAATCAATACAAGCTGGGATCTACCCTTGTAGGAGCCTCATTTTTCTCCACTTGTAGCCAAAATTTGATAGAATGGTAAATTTAGGTAACATTTTTGGAAATTTATGTTGAATGTCAGCCTGCTAGACATATAAACTAGTGGCCTTATGACATTCCATTGGGCATAGGAGTTTGAATTAGGCACACAAAAACTTCTGGAAAAGGAGGGTTGAAACTAGGAGGAGGGACAATGAAAAAAAATAGGTAAAAGGACTACACAAGGAGAAACAAAAACTGTGCACAAGCACTTCAAGGAAAGAAGGAAAAACTAACCTAGAAAGTAGAACACAAAGCAGGAAAATTAATTATAAAGTTGGACAAACCTTGAAACAAGGATTTAGATGAAACCCATTGACAAAAATTGGAAAGGCCTCTCCTTCAAGAGTTGATAGCTGAAAATCATTATGCTCTTTGCACTCAGTGATCACAAATGGGCCTCCCCAAAAGGAGTCAAACTTGGTATGCCTACCAAGCCTGGATTTGAATTCATCCCATTTGAGGACTACACCCCAACATTGAAGTTCCTTGATTTGACTCTCCTATCAAAGCTCTTCTTGATTTGTATTTGTTGGAACTCCATAGTCTACATGGACTTGTGTTTTTTCTCTTCCAACTCCATGAGCTGAGCATACCTTACCTACAGAGGGTCTCCTTCTTCAAAGAGGAAAAGTTGGGTAGCAAGGTCCAAAGTTGGTAATTTAGTTGAAATGGATAATCTAGCTTCCCTTCCATAGAATAGCATGTATGGAGAGTCCCCAATGATCTTCTTTAGAGTGATCATGTCTAACCATAAGTCAGACTTCAGTTTAGAGTGCCAATCTCTCTGATTTTCTTGTAGAGTCTTCTTGATTATCCTGATCACGTTCTTGTTTGTAGATTCTACTAAACCATTACCCTAGTGGTAATAATTGGAGCTTGTGTTTAGGTAAACACCATTCTTAATTTTCCATTAAGTGAATCTTAAGCCTATGAAAGCAAGTGCATTAGCTAATATAATAAAGTCTAGGGTCCCAAACCTGTGAATTATGTCATCATAAAAACCTAAGACAACACTCTCATTTTCTTCCTTTAGTGCAATAGCCTCAGTCCACCTGGAGAAGTAATCAGTTGCAATGATTGTCCATTTATGGGTTGCACTAGATGGGGGTTAATCATGCCTATGAATTCAATGCTCCACTTCATAAAAGGTTGGTCTGTCCTAATTGTTTGGAGGGGCAGAGCTGCAAGCCTTTCATTATTCACAAACATGGCACATTTCATGCATTTTATTACATGATCATGACTATCCTTCAAGATAAATGGCCAATAGTATCTATCCCTCATGATCTTGAAAGCAGTAGCCTTAGGAGAGAAATGACCTCTAGAAGGTCCATCATGAAATTCATTTAGGAAACCTACTACTTGTTTTGAATTAATGCTTCTTAAGAGAACACCATTATGAGCCTTTCTAAAAAGGATCTTATCAATCAACACAAAGGGGATGGATTACAATCTATAATACCTTGTTTTTGTTGAGTCCAAGTTTGTAGGGTAGTTTCCTATTTTTTAAAAATGAATCATGTTAGGCAACTAATGTTCTTCCTTGGCATGTTCTTCTATTGAATGCACAAATAAGGATGCATTCATTTTCTCTTGGTCTTTTGGAGTTCCATCCTCGGTCAATTTTTCACAAAGACCTCTCTCTCACACTAGCTTGGTCATTTGGATAACAATGTCATTTTCCAAGACTCTGGTGATCCAACCAACTCTTTTCTCATTTAGGTCCCTAGAAAGTAGGAACTCTTTGACACTTGGATGAGTGACTCTCAATTGTACCTTACTGTGGGTCAACATATGTCTAAACTTTTTAAGGCTCTTCACCACAATTACATGTTTCTCCAAAAAAGAGTAACTTTGTTCATACTCTTCCAAACCTTTTCTAAAGAAAGCAATAGGTTTCTCCAATCCTTCAGAGTTCTATTGAGTTAACATTACAGATATGGCATCAGAGCCTCCATAAGCATATAGAATGAAGTCTTTTTTAAAATTAGGATTTAGCAAGGCAGGAGCCTCTATTAGAGCCTCTTTGATGGCTTGGAAAATTCTCTTTCCTTCTTTTCTCCAATAGAAGACAACATTCTTCTTCAACATTTATGTTAAAGGTTTCAAAAGATTTGCAATGTTAGGCAAAGAATTCTTGACAAAGTTAATCCTTCCTATGAAGGATTGAAGACTCTTCTTGTGAGGTGGTAGGGGTAGCTCTAGAATAGCTTCAATCCTCTTAGGGTCCACTATAATACCTTGTTTGGACACAATATATCCCAACAGTTTCCCTTCATGGACTGCAAACACAAATTTGGGAGATCCCAAACTCTCTACACTTTTCAAATATCTTCCTTAGATGTTTGATATGGTCTGTAGCATATTTAGAATAGATAGTGATATCATATAAGTAGACCAGTACAAACTTGTACATGAGGCTTTTAAAGGCCATATCCATAGACTTTTGGAAAGTAGCACCTGCATTTGACAAACCAAAAGGCATCTTATGATAAGCCATGGTTCTCCACTTGGTTGTAAATGCAGTCTTATATTGATCCTCCTTATTAAATAGGATCTAATTATATCTTGAGTAGCCATCCAGTAGTGAGAAGCATTTTGATCCAGAGACACATTGTAGAATCTTCTCCACAGATGGAAATGGATGGCGATCTTTTAGGGATGCCGTATTAAGGTCCCTAAAATCAACACACAGTATCAGTTGCCCATTATTTTTCCTAATAGGAAAAATTTTGGATACCCAACTAGTATGCATTATGGGGTAAATGATGCCACTCTCTATTAGCTTGATAACCTCTTTGGGCATGAGTGGCTCAAGTTTGGAGTTGATAGACCTTTGCTTTTGTATGACTGGTTTGGCATTTGGTTGTAATTCAATGGTATGTTGAGAAAGTGCTTGATTAAATCCTTTCAGGTCTTCATATTGCCAGGCAAAGATATCACTAAATTCTTGAAATAATTGAGTGTAATCTTGTCTCTCTGAATTAGTGTTCACTTTTCCAAATTTTAGGCTTTTACCTGACTCCAGCTCTAAATCAACATAGTACTCTTGTTGAACTACCAATCTAGTATTATTTATTTATGCTTGGTAATCTTTGTTGAAGATAGAATCTAGGGTGACAAGGCCTTTAGGCATCTTATTTGATCTAGGTTGAACCACTTGGTCACCATAATTTTGCATCAACCTAACTTGATTGTGCTCTGAAAAGACATCCTCTTCAAACAAGAATTGCAGAATTTTCTCATCATTATCAAACACTTGCCAATTAACATTATTATAAGGGATGGAAGGCCTAAAAATAATATTAAAATGTTGTTGATCCTTCCTTACTAAAATTTTTTTAGGAATATCAAATTGGGATCCAACATTAGCTAATCTATCTGCATTCTGATTTAGTTTTCTAGGGATAACAATAATGTTGAAAGCATGGAAATCTTCTATTGCATCTTAAACTTGATGCTTTTAAGCTTTCACTGTATCATTCTTGGTAGCACTTATCTCTCTTACTTGGCTGACCACTAGCTTACTATCACCATATACCTTTAGGGCTCTATTCCCTCTCTTTATAGCCCACTCTTGTCCATTTACCAAACTCTCATATTCAGCAGTATTTCTTGTACAAGAAAAACTAAATCTAAAAGCTCTATAGTACTTCTCATCTTTTGGGGAGACTAGCATTGTACCACCACTATATCCATGTCTACTTCTGGAACCATCAAAGAATAGTTCCCAAAATTTATTACTCTATTGTTCTGATTCCTTAGTGTCTGACTTGAAAATATTTGGCTCTATGAAACCACCCTCTTGTATCAAATAATTTCCCAAACCATCATCCCAAATAACATTGGCTTGGGCCTCTGAAGCTCTTTCTGATTCCAATTCATCTAGATAGATATCTGGGATATTTTTTATCTTAGTGTTTGTCTCTTCGATGATTGGAAATTCATTACTTTCAAGTGCAAGACAACTTGCATTGGATACAATGGACACATAAGGCTCTATATGATGTGTTTCCAATTATTTAGTCTTGATAGTAACCTTGGTTCCATACCTAGTATGGAAAAGCATGTGTGACCAGTCAGAAGAAAGGTAGCCTCCTATCTTGGCTGTGAATTATCTTGATAGGCATATGGAAAAGAGAACAAGGAGATCTATGATGTAGATGTCAAGTAAGATAGAGAAATTGGGGCTTGCATGAAGGATCAAGCTTGTATCCTTGGCCACACCTATTATGTTTACTGAGGAAATGTCAAGTTGTGTTACCTTCTTTTGGAAAGGTTCATATTTAAGCCCCAATTGGTCAGCTACCTCCTTGGGCATGACTGAACTCGTAGCCCCACTATCTACCATACAATTATGTACAAAAGAATTTTCAATAATTAATGATACATAAAAGGGAGGTGGTTTTAAGTTCCTACGTTGAATGGCATCTGTTTTGGTGTTTCTACTTGGCACTTTCTTCTCTTGATCAATGTTGACCAACACTAGCTTAGCAACATCATATGTGGGTGATTGAGGCATTTCCACTTCACCCACAACTTCCTTCAAGATATCAGGCTTCCTTGGAATAGCCAAAGAGTCCCACATAGACATAGTCACATTCATGTTCTTCATATTGTCTACAATATTGAAGGGCACTACTGCGTGCATTCTTTGGTGTGCTTTCACTATCGTGGGCTCAACCTCCTTGGGAGATTGATTCTCTTTGACTAGAATTTTGGGATCCTTCCTTATTATTGTAGGAACAGATGGATTTGATGACTCTAAATATGTAGTAGCTTTATCCCCATCTTCTGCTCACTCCATGTCTTGGGCTCTTCTTTTAGACCCATTAAAGTCTTTCTCTTCCCAACTAAAGAGAGAAGTCTCATTAGATTGTACATCTTGATGGGGTACTGACCCACTAAATGTTGCTCCTTGTTGGGTGTTTAAGGCATTTTGTGTCATGAGTTCTTGATTCACCAATTTGTTCAAGCACGTAGCCTGATTATGGGATAGATTGCAGGGGAAAAACCATTCATTTTCTAGATGCAAGATTGTTCTAAATTGGAACCATATCTCTGAATGGATTTTTAGAATTAAGAGGCATGGGATTGAAAGGTTGGAATGACCTCTGTCTTTAGTTCTGCCTTTGACCTTGGTAATTCCCTTGATATGGTGGTCTATTCTTCTGATAAGATTGTCCTTGATTTTGATATTGTTGGTTATGACCTTGATTTTTTTTTTGAAAGGGTGGTCTACGTCCTTGATTCTACTTTTTAATACTAGTCAACTCATTACTCATGGTCTGTAATAACTTATTCATTTCTTTTTGACTGTTTCTTAATTCAAGTAGCTCTTGGGAAGGTCCTGCTTTGGAATCCTCATAGCTAGTACTAGCTTGAGGTGTTATTACAGTGGGTATGGGAGTGTATTTAGGGATTCTTAATGGCATATTGGGTTGAATATCAGGGAAGATAGGCATGGGTGGCCTTGGGGCTATCATACCATCCTGAATCAAACAATTTTCTACTTTGACAGCTATGTCAAAAGCATGAGGTAATGAAGTACCCCCATGGATTGGATCATTATAGATATGTTTCTATTCAAAAGTTTCAAGAAATATAGAAAATCATGATCTGATGAAGGCCTAATAGAAATAGGAATCCTATTCCATGTCTTGAGAAATATATTGTTAAAGTCTATAATCTTCTCTTGAGGAGCTCTTATATGGTTGTGAGTTTCTCAACCAAGGATAGATGGTCTGATTTATCCTCAAAATATTTTCTAAGGGATTCTCCTAGTTTTTCCCAAGAATCAATAGAGCCAACTGCAAGAGTTATGAACCACTATAGGGCTTTGCATTTAAAAGAGGCTACCAACAACTTAGTAGCCACATCTTCTTCAGTGATATGATGAACATTACAAATTGTGGCCACATCTCTTATGTGTTCACATGTTGTTGTCTGGCTCTCACTTGTGAAATTAGGAAAAAAAAAAAGTGATTCTAAGGGCACATCATGATGTTGAGAAAAATTTAAAGGACTCCCTTGATTGAAGGGTACAAATGAAAATTGTCTTGCCATTGTAGGAACTGTGATTTTATGAATAGCAACTGTATGGGTTGCACTTGAACCAGGGAGAGGAGCTTAATCTTCTAGAAATTCTCTGTTTAAATATCTCCCCCTTCTTCTAAAATTGAAAATCAAGGGTCTCTCCTCCAAAATAGGTGGTGTAGACTGTACTCTCCTTGTAGGGAATGTCCTTTAAGATGATCTCCCTTTTCTTTTTGTTGGGGGTAACTGCAAAAAATCAGAAGGCTTTCAACTCCTTGTTTCTATCCTTCTCATAAACTTTGATGGAACTAGATCTTCTTGTTCTTTACACCAATGGAGTCACCAGATATGCTTTGAAGAGAAAACTCTTTAGGTTAGTACTATGTAATCAACATATCAAAGATGACATAGTCTTGAAAGATGAACTTATTTGGTGTCCCACAGGGCGTGACAAAATTGTTATACACTAAATTTTGCACCATGTTAAGTTCTTGAGCCTAAAAATATAGTATAACATGGGAGTCACTTCTAGGTTGTGGGACCTCTACCAACTGAATTGAAGCCTCCAGATTCTAGGTCGGTTCCTCTTGGATAATCACCTTATTTTCTCTTTTAACATGAAAAGTAAACTTGGAAGGAAAATGGACAGAAGGATAACTGAAGGGAAATGACTGAAAATAAAATTTAACCTATTAGATGATGCACCGAAGGTAACTTGAATCATAACACAGTGACCAATACTACCATGAAATTTCCTAGATCTAGCAGAACACAACTTCTTGAATAGGCTTGCATAAGTATTTCACAGAGAGGTTTGAAATGGAAAGAGGATATTCAAGGAAAGAAAAGATTTCAAAAATAATAGTTTTCCCAAAGAAATAGACATAGACTGTGACCTGAAAACAAATATTCACTCTAGTAAATAGGCGTAGGAATGAGACAAAATGACAAGAGATGAACAAAATCTACAAGATCATCTAAATCAGATCATCCACAGCAGTGCACATATATGTAGAAAGAAAGAAGGCTCAAGAACTCCAAGATTTCTCTAAAATTAATCGATATATTATGATTTAGTAAGAGAAATACATATAAGAAATATATTGAAGATAGAGAAAATGTCATAGAAAACCTTTGCATAATCTAGAAATCAAAGAGAAACTACGACAAGATGAAAACCTGAGGGCAGAGAAGATGCCATAGAAAGTATTGCATCAGCTGAAAAACCTCTAAACTAAAAAGGATTATAAAAATACTTATATATAACCTCCCCTAGCACACAGGCTCAAGATTCAATCCATCTGATTAGTTAGGGAATAATTAGGGTTACAATAGATATTTAATAAGCAATATAGAAAACCCTAAAATAGTCAATTTTGCACATCAATGCACTCGAGAAAATATCTTAGGACATTAGATATGTCTTTAAAAATATGTCTCATATCACCATAATTTTGATCAGAATAAGCGACAAAATCATCTACCCTATCTAAGGCTTTCTCTTGATCGCCACCACCTTGAGCCTCTAAATCAGATTTGAATATTTGAATATCTGCTAATAAATGGTCACAGGTCGTGCAGAAATTCTCATCAATAGCTCAGAAAAAGACTTGGTATCCTTTTAAAATACAACCATTGATATTTATATTTATCTTTATCTATGTCTTTGAGCTTAGATCTTATCATAGACACATGGTGGCCTGGCGCAATGCCTTAAAGATTAAACATCTTCATCTTGGCCATCGAGGGAAAATGCCCACCGTCAGATTTTCTAGGACTTGCTCGATCTTTATTTTCAGCTCTGACCTCAGACTTGACCTGCCTTTGACTAGTCTTTAACCTGGGTAATTGAAATCCTTCATTTCTCAAAGGTTCTAGATCATTTGGTTAACCCCGAGTTCATTGTGAGATCACACGAGAACCACAATATCCAAACCCGATCAACTCTGAATCAACAACCTGCACTAAATATATGAACCTTAAGAGCATATTCCTTTTCATTGTGAGATTATGAGAGAACCAAAAGATCAAAACATGATTGATGACACATATTTCATCTTGGAAAACTCTAAACTAAACTTCACTTAGCTTCCTTGACTTGGGTTTATTCGTAGATTCAGAAACTAAAAGAAACTCCAAGGTGCGGGATGATTTTCTAACTCTGAGGTTTATCACAAGATTTCATGAGAACCATGAGATCATCTCTGAATCAATAGCTTGCATGTAATCTCTTGAAATTTTCTGACTTTTGACTTTGTCCTGAAACTTCATGCAAACCACAAGATTTGAATAGAATCAATGACCCTCATTTAATTTGAGAAGAAATGACTTAACCTTAATCACGTTCATCGATCATGCGACTAAAGAAAAGAAACCAACCAAACTTAAAGCTTGAGTTTATCTGGAGATCACGAGATAGACTGAGTCATGAATTCATGGGACACTTTGATTAACTCTAGTTTCATTCTAAGATTATGCGCACAACACACGATCAAAAATCAAATCAATTGTCTCTGCTTAATCTTCGAATATCTTTCATGGCATAAGATTTTCATTGTGAAATGAGGGGATAACTATTTGATAAAAAATGCATCCATGACCTGCGCTTCATATCCAAATCATAGAATCATATTCCTTTTCCTTTCGAGATCATGAGACAAAGGGCTACACTAAGTCACTAAATGAGATGGGATATTCCTTCCAAGTTGCATGACTAATATATAGCCAAGGAAAATGTTAATGTACACATGACAAAATAAGAACTTAAGTGGCATGGAAAAGTAATGAAGAATTAGAGTGGGCCACCAAGAACTTATGGTTTATCATGAATTCATAGGTTTCTTTGTATTTAGGTCTTTCAAAACATGAACACGGATAAACTAGAGACCTAGCAAAAATGTAGAGAGCAAGATTAAGGAAAGGAATCATGTAGAATTCATACAAGCTAGGCTCTACCCTTGTGGGAGCCTCAATTTTCTCCACTTGTAGCCATAATTTGACAGAATGGGAAATTTAGGTAACATTGTTCTGGTGAAAGATCAAAGGAAGGAGCTGGTGTGGGAGTGTTGTTAATAGCTCCTAGTGGTAAGACATACAAGTTCTCATTTTCTCTATGTTCACTTGCATTAATAATATTGTAGAGTATGATAATTTACTAATAGGATTGAGGTTAGCCTCAAAACACAAGATTAGATGTATTAGAGTCATAGGTGACTCTGAGTTGGTTATCTCTCAAATAAGATCCATATATGCTTCAAATAATCAGTGATTAAAGTAGTATAGGAATGATATTGAAATATTTGATGCATTTGGCATTGATTGGATGGTCAGGAGTCAGAACAAGATGAAAAACTTATTGGCTAATATTGCCTTGAGGCTAGAAGACATTATTTTTGCATGGATCTCTAAAATAGAGGTTCAATCTAGACCATCCATTCCAAATAATGTTGAAAGTTGACAAATTTTTGATGATGACATAGATATCTTGATATTCCTATCTTGTGAATTAGACTTTGGGAACAAAGAGATGGACTTTAATGGATTTGTGGAGACCTTAGATGGAAAAGACAATATTCTTGGTAGGGAGGTTCTCCAACTAAAATAAAAAAAGTTCCTAGGGGTTTGGTTGTACTTGAGAGAGCCTTTGATAACAAGGACAAGCATTTCTCTGTAGGCATTGTGAACAAGCCTGAGGATTTGGAGGAAATAAATTTGGGGACAGATCAAGATCTTAAAAAAGTATATATTGGTAGGAAGTTGTCCCCTAAGCTTAAAGATTCATTTGTGGATCTTCTCAGAAAATATAGAAATGTTTTTGCATGGTCTTATGATGACCTAAATGGATATAGAGAATATCTTTTCCAACATGAGATTCCTTTAAAGTAAGGCACTACACCTTTTAAATAGAATTTGAGACCTGTAAATCCTACCCTAGAACCCAAGATGCAAGAAGAATTGAAGAAGATGAGAGATGTTGGAATCATAAAGCCTATAAGGCATTCAACATGGATATCAAATTTGGTACTAGTCAGGAAGAAAAATGGAGACATCAGATTATGTGTAGACTTTAGAAACTTAAATGTTAATTCTTTGAAGGACAATTATGCATTGGCCAAGATGGAAGAAATGTTGCAAATAGTCAATGGGTCTGAATTGATGTCCATGTTGGATGGCTTTTCAAGGTATAAATAGGTCAAGGTCAAGGAATATGAACTATTCAAGACTTCTTTTACTACACCTTAGGGAAATTATATATATGTCAGAATGCCATTTGGTTTGAAAAATGTTGGAGCTACTTTTCAGAGAGCCATGGATGTGGCATTTGCATATTTTATAAACAAGTTTTTATCAATCTATCAAGATGATCTTAGTGCTTATTCAGAAAAATAAGATGGGGTTCCCTTTAACCCAAAGAAGTGTGTTTTTGGGGTAACAGAGGGAAAGCTTTTAGGACACATTGTCTCTAAAGATGGAGTTAGAATTGACCCTGAAAGGGTAAGTGTAATTGACAAAGTCCCTCAGCCCAAGAATGTCAAGGTCATTCAGTCCTTCTTTGGACAGGTGAACTTTTTAAGGAGGTTTGTTATAAATTTTGCAGAGACTAGTTTGCCAATCTCAAAGACAATGAAGAAAGGAGCCAAAGTGTAATGGACACAAGAATCATGTAAGGATTTCTTGGATATTAAGCAGGCTATTGAAGATGCTCTTTTTTTGGAAACTCCTAATTATAGCAAGCTTCTTCAAATTTTCTCCTTTGCTTCATATAATACTATTCTTACAATATTATTGCAGAAGAAGTGCAGAGGGTGGTCTTGTCCCTATAGTTGGTCTAGTTATCTTACAGAGCTTTCACACTTGGAACTAACCACTCCTAATGTTATTCTTAAGCTATATTGGTTGCTTCTCAAAGCGTAACAATTTTAAACACCAATGGGCGCAATGTCTTAATAAATATATGGTTATCATCTTTGCTTGGAGCCTTTGCACTATCCGTTGGATCAAATTTAAGTTGCATGACACATGATAGTTAAATAAAAAGGGCTTACGTGGCATTTAGACTTAGGATAAAGAAATAAAATACTAGGACTTAGGGAAATTAAAAACATGGCCTCGCTCGATGAAAATGTAACACATGGGTCTAAAGGACCTTAAGTGACCCATAAAGTAACTCTGAAATAGAACAAGTATTGAGGGTCTATGGTTTTTCACGTAAATGCACAGTCATACTTAGGGTTTAAGGCTCTTATGCATTCTCAGAACCAAATTGCTTGTGATACAAATACCTTTCAGAAATATTTGAAGGCACACTTGAACACACTTCAATCTTTAAGGCACAAATTGACACTAGGAACCAAAATTTTTAGCATGACTCAGAAAACCTAAAAAAATTCCCACCAAGTACCTTTTTCCATTTGTACTCGGTTCAATGTGTAAGTAGTTGTTATGACTACTTCTCTCTAGAAGTTTTGTGAAATACCTTTCTCAATCGTTTGTGTCCTAGCACAATCAACAATAGATTTGTTTCTTATCTCAACAATAACATTCTACTGTGGTGTCCTCTGTGCTTAAATCTTACTCGTATTTCCATTTTCATTACAAAACAATGTAAACTCATCAGATTTAAACTTGCCTCCTCTATCAGATCTCATACATTTCAGTTGTCTTCCAGTTTCTTTCTCAACTCCGGTCTTATACCAATTAAACATTTGAAATGCATCATATTTTTATTTTAAAAATATTACAGATATCATTCTAGAATAATCATCCACAAATAGAATAAAATATGTGTCTCCATAGTAACTTTGAGTTTTTATGGGTACACATAAATCATTATGAACTAAATCCAAAATCCCTTGTGTAAAATACATTTTTCTTGAAAAACTAGATTTAGTCATCTTACCCATTTGGCATTCTCTACATAGCATTCTCAGGTTTCAATAATCTCAGTAATCCTCTTACTTTATTCTTTTACTCACTTTGATCAATTTGTCAAAATTAACATGACAAAGGCTTTTGTGCCATAGCCAAACATCCTCAACTTTAGCATACAAGAAACTCTTCATATAAGTATCAAGATAAAATAAATTACCTTTAGATTTTTCTCCAGTAGCAATCATATTTCTTTCTTATCAAAAAATTTCACTTTTCCATGTTGAAATTCCAGTCGGTGACCTATGTTATTTAACTGTGCAACACTCAACATATTATACTTTAATCCTTCAACCCAATAAACATCATCACATCTTGTGTTATTTAGTAGAATTATAGAACCCTTTCATTTCACAAGGTATGGAGCATCATTACCAAATCTAACATATCCTCCATCATGTTTTTCCAAGGAAATAAAATTAAGTGTGTAACCAGTCATGTGATGTGAACAACCAATATCTATAATTCATGTTTCATTCTTACTTGTGATATTAGGGCTCTTGGTTCTTCTTCATCAGAATTATCTTTAATAGCAACATAAACAACTTATTTTTCCTCACTATCATCTAAATCATCATCACTTAAATCTTCATTAGCAATATGACAATATTTCTTACCTTTGTTCTTGTAGTCTCTGAATCACCTAAATCTATATTCTCTTTTGTCCTTATCTTCATTATCCTTCTTCTCCTCATAATATTTCTCACAACAGTTAGATGAAAAATGACCAATCTTGTTACAGTTAAAATATTTCAAGGGAAACTTACCTTAGTATTTTCCTTTGCCTCATTGTATCCTTCTAGCCAAAAAAGCTTCAAACTCTCTCTCATTCTCTTCATATGCATAAAATAATTCTTTTAAATCTCTCTGACAATTATAAAATATCTCACTAGCACTGTTCAAATATCCATCACCAGGTCTAGAATCCTTAGAGCTTCCTATCTTCAAAGATGAATTAAATGTAGACTCAATCTTAGATGTAGTAGGTAAACTATTATGAAAATCATTAATCTCAAATGCAAGTAGCTTACCAATAGTAGCATCAAGAGAAACATTCATCTAAGAAATGTATCTCAACTCTTGTATAGCAGATACTCGAATAACATAACTCTATAGTAGGGTTCTCAACATTTTTCTTGTAACATCTTCATCTGTTATGGATCCACTAGCTCCTCTTATAGAATTTAAAATCTCCTTAAGTATAGTGTTGTATTGTATTATTTTTTCTCCATATTTCATGATGACATGTAACTAATTAAATGTTTGATAATATTAAGTTGAAGATAATGCAAGGCATTAAATCAGTTAATGTTTTGTATTGTCATTGATGTCAACTTGATATCATATGTACGGTCATGTACATAATGCCAAAGACCTAAAAGAATCAATGGAACAAAGGTTATGCTTTCAAAAATGCATAAAATTCAAGTATTTACTAAGTGATAGACAACACCGATGGAGTGCACACCATCGAAAAAGGCAAAGAAGAAAAGTCACAGTGATACCCGACGAGTAGAAGACATTGTTCCCTAATGAAGAAAAACCATAGGATGCCCGATGAGCTGAAAATAGAGATGCCTGATGGACAGAGATCCTGAAGATAACTGGAGTCATGCTGATGGAACTGTCAGTTGTCACTGACAACAAACTAAAGAGTTGACCGATGGAACAGAGAGTTCAGAAAATGACAAAATATCTAGCTGGAAAGAGCTAAAGATAGACTTAACTAGTTGTTTTCTTTGTTTTATTCAACCAGAGTTAAGTGATTGATTTAAAGATGATTTATACAGTTGGCATGAAGATAACTATGAGACAAATCAGGATTTATGCTTTAAATCTAATTGGCTAGATTGTTTTTCATGCCAAGAATCGAGAATCAAGAAACAATGAATATCATGTCTATATAAGAGACAAGATTAATTCACTTTCAAAAATAACATTCATGAAAAGGGATTAAGGCGAGTGAATAAAAAGAGGATGCTGAAGAGAAACTAATGAAGAACAACTTCATGCATTACTGATCAATCAAGCTAAAGGAGAGATAAGGAATTCTACAGACACCAAAAAATAGTGAGCACAACATCACAAAGTAGAAAGTGTGGAGCACAAAAGAATTGAATTGATACATTGATCAGAGAGGTAATGTAATTAAATAGATCTGAAAATCTGCAACTCAAGTTGCATTGGAAACAGGTCATATTGTTTCAGTTTAACTATTGAAGCATCAAGTCTCTTAACAAAGAAGGACTTAACAATCTTCTATATATTGACGTACATTGCAACAAGTGCCAAAAATGTTGATCCATGAAAATAGCATTAGATATGCCCGATGCCTATTGACAGTCTAAGAGAGAGGCTGATTCAAGGATGGAAACATTAGATGCTTGATACTAAGTGACAACCTATATGTGTAAAATCTTCTAACAAGGTCACACCTAGCACTGTGTTTGTAACCTTTAACAGGGTTGGATCCTAACATGGCTCACTTCAGAAGAGTGAAAATTTGGGGTACCGGTCCCAATATTTATTTTTCCTTAACAAGGTTTAAATCCATGTGTTATATGTGTGTATGATGCATTTCTTTATTGTTTTGTATCTTACATAATTCATTCTGGATATATCGGTATACTCTGCATATTTATTGTATTTTGGTAAATAGTTATACTATTTATTGGTAATCAAGGAGAATAAGGAGAGACAAGGAAAACTGACAGATAGTTAATCATTATAAGTATTTCATGGCATGCATCTTTTAGGGACATAATAATCTGAGGTTTATTGATTGGTGGTTAAGTTTAAGGATAAGTTTTTGAGGCCACTGATTCACCCCCCCCCCCTCTCAGTTATTACTAACAATTGGTATCAGAGCTTGTGTGCTTAGAAGGAATATTTCAAGACCTAAGTCAAATATTACAAGATGAACAGACAAGATGTGCCCAAGTTGAACAAAGATAGTTTTGCTTCATTGCTGAGCAGGATAAGACTCCACTTATCAGGTATTGGTAATGATTTTACTCAATTCCTAGAAACTGAATATGTGTTTCCCACAGGAGCACCAACAGTTGAAAAAATGAGAGAGAAGCATGAACATAACGGCATGATGATAGAGCTTTCTTCCTCACTCTTCGATGATGAATTTGAAGAAGTCAAAGAATGCAAAACTACAAAGTAGATGTGGGACAAATTGAAGCTTGTACATGGTGGTCACAAAAATGTTTTGAGAGCCAAGGCAAAAAGCCTTAGAGGAAAGTTTGATGATCTCAAAATGAAAGAATGAGAAAACATCACTAAGTACAACACAAGAATTAAAGAGGTAGTCAATGCTATCTAAGGAGCTTGAAGTGTACTAGAAGAAGATACAGTGGTAAGTAAAATTATAAGAACCTTACTACCTACTTATGCTATTAGAGTATCTATCATTTAAGAAATGAGAGTAGTAGAAAATAGCAATGTTACTCTAGACATTTTAATTGGAAGACTGATTTCATTTGAGATGAATAAATTTGATAATAGTGTCTTACCAAACATAGAGTCTGCATTCAAAAATTCTATGAGAATAAGTAAATCAAATCGCAAAAACACTATGAGAAAAGATAGTGATAATGAAAATGAAGAAGATGATCTTGATGAAATTGAATCACTTATGGCCATAAGAATGCAGAGAGGCAAAGGTAAATACAAAGGTAAATTACCACTTGTTTGTTTTAATTACAAAGAGATTGGACACTTTGCTGCAAGATGTACTAATAGAAGAAAAGATGACAGAAGTAATGACAAATCTTTTGAGAAGAATTCTGACAGAGGTGATTATAGAAGCTACTGACAATCAAAAAGAAGAGATACCTGAGACTATAAGGATAAAGGAAAGAAGGTCAACTACCTAGAAAAATGAAAAGATGATGATACTAACACCGAATCTGATGAAGACAACAAGATGGTGTTTGTGGTTGTAAAAGATGATTCAGATGATGATGAAGAAAGGTATTTAGAAACAACTCTCATATATAAAATTAGCAAAAAGGATGTTTGGATCATAGATAGTGGCTGCACTCATCATATGACCAGTGATAAGAAAAATTTTGAGACTTTTGAATACTACAAGGGTGGATCAGTAAGAATGGGAAATGATACACCTTGTCCAGTTGAAGGTAGAGGAACAATAATTTTGAATAACCAGATAAAGTGTGAGAATACTTATTGGGTAAATGAATTGAATTATAATCTATTGAGTGTTTCTCAATTGAATAATTCAGGTCACAAAGTTGCATTTGAAAATAAGAAGGCAAAGATCTTCAACAAATCTAGAAATCTGAATGGTACCGATGAATAGACTAAATTTAACTTATTCTATCTGAATGATACTGACTCCACTTGTTTGATTGCTAAAAATGAAGAAATGTGGTTATGGCACAAAGACTGTGTCATGTGAACTTTGACAACATGATAAAGATTAGAAAAAAGAGAAATGTCAAAGGCTTACTGACGACGACCAAGCCTGACAACATCATGTGTAAAAACTATCAAAAAGGTAAAATGAAAAAGTCTAGTTTCAAAAGCCAAACCCATACATATGATGCAATTCTAGAATTATTCCATACTGATTTATGTGGACCTATGAGGACAAAGATTTATTATGGAGATATATATTTTATTCTCTTTGTTGATGATTACTCTAGAATGATGACAGTCATATTTCTTAAAGGTAAATCTAAAGCATTCAAGATGTTTAAATGGTATAAGGCTATGGTAGAGAAACAAAGTGGTAAGGATCTAAAATGTTTGAGATCAGATAAAGGAGGTGAGTTTATATAAGATGAATTCACTAGCTTTTGTAATGAGCATGGTATAAAGAGACAGGTTTCTGCACCAAGAACTCCACAGCAAAATGGGATTGCTAAGAGAAGGAATAGATCAATAGTTGATTGTGCTAGAACACTAATGATAGAAAAAGGCATCACCCAAATATTCTGGAGGGAAGCTGTTAGTACTTCTATTTACACACTAAACATAGTACAATTGAAGAAAGACACCAATAAGACACCTTATGAGGTATGGTATAGATACACACCCAATGTAAGTTATTTCAAAATTTTTGGCAGTCAATGTTATATCTTAAAAGATGATAGAAATGGAAAACTTGACTCCAAGAGTGATGAAGGAATTTTTCTAGGGTATTCTACCAAGAGAAAGGCTTACAAATGTGTAAATAAAGCCTCTAATAAAATTATTGACAGTGCAAATGTAAATATAGATGAATTTGCAGAGAAGAATGAAAAAGAAATCACTAAAGAACCAGAGGAATACAATAAGTTCACTTACAATGAGGAACCTAACACTCTAACCTACCAACAATGTAGAGCTCCTGAGCTACAAATCATTGCTCCTGAGCATCAAGATGCAAATACCGACGGTCAAGATAATGATCAAGATAATGTGCAAGGTGATGAAGAACAAAATGAAGATCAAAATGATGATCAAGCTAATACAGAAAGAATTGTACCTATACTTGCAAGATATGTAAGAAGGAACCATCTAGAGATCTAGATCATAGGAGATAAGAATGCTGGTACAAGAATAAGAAGTAAGTCTCTAAACTCAAGCTCTCTAATTTGTGAGTTTGAGCCAAAATTTGTCAATGATGCACTATATAATGAAGAATGGATAAGTGCTATGAATGATGAGATTGAGAAGATTGAGAGAAAAAAAACATGGTCACTTGTGCCAAGACCAGATGACAAGAATGTCATCGGTACAAAATGGATATTCAGGAATAAACTGAATGAGAATGGAGAAGTCACAAGGAACAAAGTAAGACTAGTATGCAAGGGGTATGCACAAGAGGAAGGTATAGAGTATGGAGAGACCTTTGCACCCGTTGCTAGGCTATAAGGAGTAAGAATATTACTTTCTTATGCTACATTCAAAGGATTCAAAGTATATCAAATGGATGTCAAATCAACATTCCTAAATGGAATACTTGAAGTAGAGGTTTACATTGAACAACCATAAGGGTTTGTTGATCCAGACAAGAGGAACATGGTATGTAGACTTCACAAAGACTTCTATGGACTGAAACAAGCTCCAAGAGCCTGGTATGAACGCGTTCATTCCTATCTAATAAGTATTGGATTTGTAAGGACTAGCAAAAACAGTAATCTTTATTTAAAGGAAGATACTGATTCTAACACTCTGATTGCTGAAATATTTGTTGATGACATCATATTTGGAGGCAATGATATGCTATGAAAATAATTTGCAAATGAGATGAGAAAAGAGTTTGAGATGTCTATGTTTGGAGCAATCAAGTTCTTTCTTGGTCTCCAGATCATGCAACAAGGAGAAGGTATTTTCATTACACAGTCCAAGTACATCAAAGAGGTCCTGAAAATATTCAAGATGGAAGAATCCAAACTAGTTGGAACACTGATGGCTACTGGATGTAAGTTAACAAAGGAGGACAAGACAAAAAAGGTAAATCAGACTTTGTACAGATCAATGATTGGAAAAATCATGTATGTTGTACACACTAGACCAAATATTGCACATGCAGTAGGAATTTTTGCTAAATTTTTTGCTAACCCAAGAGAATCACATATGACTGTTGTGAAAAGAATTCTAAGATATCTAAAAAATACTGAGGAATTTGGGTTATGGTATATAAGAGAAGGCAAATTTGAATTGAAGGTGTTTACTGACACTGATTGGGCTAGAAATCCTGATGACCGAAAGAGCACAACTGGAGGAGCATTCTTTATGGGTGACAGACTTGTCACATAGATTAGCAAGAAGCAAGCATGCATCTCCGAGTCTACTGCAGAAGAAAAATATGTTGCTGCTATTGCAAATTGCTCAAACATTGCATGGATCAAATAGTTGCTAGAAGGTATGCATATGAAGATCTTAGAACTAGTAATTATCTATTATGATAACACTAGCACAATAAACATTTCCAATAATCTAGTCATGCATGCTGAGACTAAACACATTTCCATCAAGCATCATTATTTGAGAGAACAAGTTCAAGAAAAAGAGGTGATACTTGAGTATGTGCAATCAAAAGAACAATTGGCTGATATCTTCACCAAGCCACTGCCCAAGGATACATTTGAGTACTTAAGAAAGAGACTAGGGGACAAACCCTTGTCTACCAGTCAGTAAAATGACTGAAGGCTATATCAGCCTACATATTATCAAAATATCAATCATGTTGATGCAAGCAAAGAGATGAACTTCAAAAGATACATCTATATCCAGACATGTATATATCAGAACCGAACACCAGAGCATATTGTTGTATTACTGATGGATAAGGGAAATTCAAGGAATATATTATGGATAGGAGAAAAATGACTGCTTGACATGAATGTCAGATATTTGTAAAATATTTATTTGGTATTGCTATCAAAGGGAGAGAGATTATCCATATTATCACATCCTTCAGGAAAAAGAAAGATGATAATCTAAAGGAGAGAAAATTGTATGAAAAATGATTATACAAAGGGAGAGTTGCTGACAAGAGAAAAAGACATCACAAGAGAGAGAATAGTCAAAAGAGAGAAATTGAGACAAGAAGAGGTCTCAACACATATGAAGACAAAGAGCTGCAAGAATCAAATCTAAGCTAAACCAGAGCTTACCAGAGTTCAAACATTTATCGGTTATCAAACAAAAAGATTGGTAGTTTGATGAATCTCAACAATTGTATTTCATATTGTATTAGAAATTGTATAGTGTGATAATATAGTATGTTTCCATCAATGCCAAAGGGAGAGATTGATGACATGTAACTGATTGAATGTTTGATAATATTAAGTTGAAGATAATGCAAGTCATTAAATCAGTTAATGGTTTGTATTTTCATTGATGTCAACTTGATATAATCTGTATAGTCATGTACATAATGCCAAAGACTTCAGAGAACCAATGGAACAAAGGTTATTCTTTCAGCAATGCATAAAAGTCAAGTATTCACTAAGTGACCAACAACACCGACGGAGTGCACACCATCAGAAAAGGAAAAGAAGAAAAGTCATAGTGATACCTGACTAGTAGAAGATAGTGTTTCCCAATAAATCAAAACCATAGGATGCCTGACAAGCTAAAAATAGAGATTCCCGACGGACGGAGATCCTAAAGCTAACTGGAGTCATGCTGACGAAATTGTCAGTTTTCATCGACAACAAACTGAAGAGTTGACTAACACCACAGAGTTTTTATAAAATGAAAAAATATCTAGCTAGTGTTATGTGCTTGAATGTGACCTCTTAAATCAGGCACAAACCCAACATAGTCCTTACTCAATCATCGAATTTGCAAAGATGAACATGAATTGTCCATTTCACAAACTTGATTGAAGCGACCTATTTCCTCCTATTTAGTTGGGGATGTCAAATTTACTCTTAGAACAAGAGCCAACAACCTTGAGATTGCTAAAATGGAGGATTTTTAAAGCATGATAAAAATTGAAATTGAAACTATTTGATATGATTTACAATTTCCATCTAAGAATTGAAATGCATATCTAATCTAGAAAGCTTGAAAGATGATAGAATTGAGCTATTAGATATGTAAACAAACTATATTAGAATGCAACATGTTACTAATCCAAATGAAACTAAAGCTAATTATGCAAAAAAATCTTGAAAAGATGATAAAAATAAGATAAAATTTAACTATAGTTTTGATGCTCTCCAAATCATCCTCCCAAATGAAGAAAATGAGGCCCATAATATAGAACAACCTAAGAAGGGGATGAAGAGTTTCTTGAAAATAAATGGTTGACTCTTCATTTCCATGAAGGAAGGTGAGACAATTTTGGAAGAATTATTTAATTAAAAGAATGAATTATTGCCACATGAGTGGCTTTTCATATGGAATTACGGGATTCCTTTTGAGAATAATTCACTCAAATAAGTAAATAGTTCTTTTATTTCCTCTTGATGTGTATTTAGCTAAAGGGGGTGGAATTAATTTAATTTTAAAAGCACTTAGGACTTTAGAATTAAATTAATTAATCATAGGGATTTTAGCTACTAAACCTTGATAATTTAGGAATTAAATGTAGTGTGAGATTTATGCAAATTTAGGTTTTCTGCATTTGAGACCAAGTCAATTAAAGTCAATTAGGAAGAGAAATTTTCCTAGTACAATAGGACTTTGATGATGAGAAAATGCACCAAAATTGATTAGAATTGTAAGGTGCCAATTTTGGGGTGTTACAGCTGGCAAGAGCTAAAGATAGACTTAACTAGTTGTTTTCTTTGTTTTATTCAACCAGAGTTAAGTGATTGATTTAAAGATGATTTGTATAGTTGGCATGAAGATAACTATGAGACAAATCAGGAGTTATGCTTTAAACCTAATTGGCTAGATTATTTTGTTAGAGTAATTTAGTAATTACTCTTTAGTGCTTAAGTTTCACTTAGGAAGTTTCTATTTCTGATAGTTTCCCGTTTAGGGTTTTGGTATCCTTTATAAGGATTGACCGCTTTGTATTTCATAAAGAGATCATTTTGTAATTCATTATTGTGTTAATAGAAATTTATTCTGTCATAATGGATTTGCAGTCTCTGGCCTATCGGCCGCCATAGCCATTCTTCTGTCTTCTCTCTTCTGTCTGCTTCTTCTATTTATGTAATATTTATGCATGTAGGTGTTCTTGGGAAGATTGTAGTTTAGCAATCTTAACATGGTATCAGAGCCACTCTGCAGCTGGCTATTCGTTCTTTGTTGAAGCAGCGAGGGTTTGAAGCTTTCAGAGGCTTTTCCGGCATTTGCTTATTGGTTCTGGGGGGTCTCTAGTTTTAGAGGCATTTTGGGCCCAAACGGACACTGCCATTGCGTCCAGAAGGCCCAAAAACCCTAGAAACCATATAAGGCTTGTCCGATTTGGACACCGGGGCTTCTGGAGAATTTTTTCGGCCTCCTACGGGCCGTACGGGTATGAAAATTGAAAAAAAATTAAAAAAAATATGTTTTTTTAATGTTTTTTGATATTCTTTTAGCACGCACAGTGTATTTACATTGGCACCACC
>MU223590.1:1227255-1262577 GCA_018584345.1 Thuja plicata | reverse complement strand
GCAGTAGATTAGATGAATGAATGGTTAAAGAATATAAAAGTGCAGAAATGTATTAAAAGATTTAAGTGTTACTGATTCACCCCTCCCCTCTCAGTAACTCTGTTAATCCTGAATATTTCCAACATAATGTACACTTGTGGAGACCCATTCTAAAATTCATAGTCATCACATAAAGTAGAATGGGTCCATTTTTCCTTCAAGACCCTCAAAATAGAACAAAACTATAAAAAAGCTTACTATGATCAAGAGCAGTTACAATATATATGTAAAGTTTTTTAAACAACTTCAAAATGAATTGTAAATTTACCTAGAATAACATCAACACATTAATACTATTCATACAACCATCAAAAAGGTGAGATAAGATCTATATCATACAAGAAAGGTACATAAATGTTTCTAGAATTGCAAGAAACGGTTCAATATATTACTAAAAATTGTTCATTACATCAAGTATCTTTATTATCATAAATTCCAAGAATTTGATATACATGGAGATGTTTTCATAATTTATTATTTACCCTTAGACCAATGATAACTACTAAACCTACCATTTGAACCAACTAACCGTTGGTTTTGAAATTCAAATTTATCACTTTTTGACATATTGATCTTCTAACTATCCCATTGATTCAAAAGGCCTTCATTTTCCTTTGTTACATCAAATATAATAAAAAAAAATCATCTTACTCCATGGTGCGACATTAATGTACTTATTAACTATTTAGGTCCTATGACCCACATTAGGTCCATTAGAACTCATGGCTCCAGTGTTTAACATATTGCATCCAAGTGTCTTAAAAGGATTCATTACATCACATTTAGGTCTTTTATACCCTTGATTACATATATCATGCCATAATGGCTTAGTATCTCTCCATGATCCATTAGGTGATCCAACACCAATTATGACACACATGATGAGACTTATTTCATGGGTCATATCTAACATTTTCAAAATTTCTACTATTTTTTTTCTTGTGGATTCAAAATCTTTTGCACTGAAAAGAATGATATTGAAGGGTCATCTTCACTTTGGTGAAGTTATTTTTTGTGTAGGTCAATTTTTAAGAAGTAGTGAGAAATCTCAACAAAAAGGTATACAATTTTGTGTTCTCCATATTTTAGAGGTCTATAAGAATGCACTCAGAATCTATGGGAATGCACTTAGAAGCCACAAGGATGCACCCTTAAACTATGATAACTATCTATTTATTTGATAGAGCCAGGTATTGCAATTTGTATTTTTCTTTCCTTCTACTTTGTGTTTTATCATATTTATCTAATCCTATAGGTTTCAGTTGTCAACCTATAGGAACACATTCTTCTATTCTTTTTACTATGTTTATAGGATCCATGACAATTTACTGACAAGTTGCAAGTTTGCAAGTAAAATATTTTTTGCAGGATTGAATTGTCATCCTGCTAGATTTTCTCTTTTGAGTTAATTTTTTTATCTTTCCATATTTTTTAGATTTCTCAAGAAACTAACCTAATAACCTTAGGTATTTCCTTGATCATTGCTACATGTGGTGCAACTTGTTTCTTGTAAAAGACTCCCTACTAATGTTTTTGTAGGACAAGGCGGAGTTTATCAAACATCAAGGTTAAAATTAATCATGTGGATATTTTAAATTAGGAACACTTCAATTATTCTAAGGGAAATAACAATTGTCTTGAGTGTTTGGTGCGATTGCACATTAGTGTACAGGGTGGACCCACCATTACATCAAGTATCCTCACCCCTTTCCTTTGGCATCTTGGTTGTAAGAGAAAAATGACAGTAACACCTACCATTTTTCTTTTTTAGAAAAAGGGTTTGCATTGGAAAGTAAAAGTACTCACCTAAGGGATGACCCAAAGTAGTTTTTCATTTGAGCCGCTATATAAAAGGGGAGAGTAAAAAGATAATCCTCCAGTTGGCATATATAGCCAGGGTGAGAAATAATTGTGGGTTATCTAATAAGGTTTGTGAAAGGTTTTAGTAACTTTCCTTTCAATGTTCATATGGGACAACATTTCTTGGAGTTCCCCCACTAAGAACCATTATTTGTAGTATCCCAAATCCCAAAATGTTGTGGTTCATGGTGTGTGCATTGTACCTCATTGATACTCCTAATGTACCCATCTTAGTGAGGCATAATTTTCCTAGTTCATAAGGTTTTTGAACCTTTGGGGTAAGAGGTCAAGTGTTCCATTGTCATATTAGGGGAGTGAGTTCCACTTTATTTTCTATTTATAAACTTTGTGTGTGGTATTTCTATGTAGAAAGAGCTCCACAAAGTTAATCCATTTCCAAAATAAGTTGTATGTGGTCAAGTATTTTCATGCCAAAAATTCAATCTCACTTAGGCTAATTTAAGCCCTCCAAAACTTCCAAGTTGGTCATTTGAGCCAAAATAATTATTCTTGTTATTATTTTGTTTTGTTTTACAAAACATCTTTTTGCCAAAAGAAAAATCAAAAGCCTTGCAAAATCTTCCAAAATTGACCAAGTTTTCATCTAAATTCAATAAAAAAATCCATCAGAAGTCCATCAAAATTGTCATCTTGTTCATACGGGTTCACTCTATGAAACCTCAATATTTGTATCAATCAGTCACCAAATTTTTTGTTAGGTTTGCACTACAAAATTGTGAGATTATTGTTAGAATTTTTGAGTCATTATTCTACCAAGTTAGTTGTTCATTATTTTTCTATGGGATTACTTTGTGAAACTGTGAGAGCACTATTATTTAGTCACCATTATATTCCCATGGGTTTGATCTAATGATCTACTAGATTATTGTCAAAAAAATCAAAATTTTAATTTTTCAAATTTAGTCAACCTTTCACTATTCCTATGGGTTTTCCCTGTATACCTATGGGATTGGAACCAAAATAATCAACTAATCATTTTCCCAATTAGTTCACTTTTCCTATTGGTCTACTTTATAGACATGCAAGATTGTTGTCATAATTGGTGAGTCACCATTTTCCATGTCAATTAGAGCCTTGTGGAATTTCACTAATGTCCAATAGAAATACTGTCTCTTGGGTTAAATCTAGTGTACTTAGCATAGTTAATACTATTTTTATTCCCATAAAATATAATTCATTTCCTATAGGATTTGTCTAGGATATAGTCATTTGCACCCTTTAACCAATATTATTATACCTCATGTATTCCAACAGTTTTATACCTAGGAATCACATGAGTGCACTTTGTCATGTGATTCTTCCCAAACATCCTCTTCCAATGGGTTTGAGCTTAGTTTACATGGGATTGAAATGGAATCTTATAGGTTCATATTTTTTAGCACTAGTTGTGTCATAACCCTATCTAGTGATTTTACAACATGTTTTAGTGTGTTTTCACATCCATACAAAACATTTGCATCCTTGTAGTGTGAAGGTGTCATATAATACTCCATCCTGCATCATTGTTATCATCATCTAGCATTGTCATAATTATCAACATACCCGTGTACCATCCTAAAAAGTAAGCACTTACTATTATACATTTTTTGGGACCGTTTTAGTCCTCCTTAGTGTGTTTCTTATATTAGGACCTCATGTTGTATTTAATTATATACATAATTTAAATCAAGGTCCTCTTTGTTCCTCCAATTTGGCTCAAAACTCTAGGATGGCATTAATTTCATGTTTTTCCACTTATCTGTCTATTTCTCCATATTTCCCCAAACAACCTCAATACCTCTTTGGATCTGAAAGTTTTTCCTTGATTTTTCCACCTTGAGGTATAGGTCGACCTCGACCTATACCCAAGGTTGTGAGTTTTGATTGGCTCCCTAGCCTGATGCAAGGTATTTCCTTTTCCCTCTCTCCTTTGTCATCCTTCGCAAATCTAAGCCCCAAATCACTATAAAAGGAGGCATCATCTTCTCATTTTGATATCTAGGAATTCATTAGGATCTATGAGAATTCATTATATTCTTCAAGCCCAAGGTACATTAAAGAGATTTTTGGTAATTTCAAGAAAGAAAGCATTAAAGGCATCCATCCATCATTCAATCAAATATGCATTTCCTTCCATAGATCTAGATTATTTCTTCATTGGAGACAAAGGACTTGGACATCAAAGGAGGAGATCCACATTTATGAATTAAATTATTCTTCCTCTTCTTCTTCAATCCTATATTGAGGTTAATCACAAACATTTATCACATGAGGTTTTATCTTACATGATTTCCTTTTGGTTTTTATGTTGAGTCAGAGCTATTGTAGAAACAAACTTGATCACATACTAAGCATAATTTAATCTACATGGTATGATACATTCCATTGTTAGATTTAATCTTTACTACATGCTAGCATTTACTTTATCTCAATTCAAGGTTAATTCCTAAACAGAGGCTTGACCAATGCAAGCCCCCTTCTCCCAAAAATTTCCCCTTCTCTCTTGCGTGCAAGCGCAGGTTTGGAAGATAGATAAAATTCCATATCCAAGGACCTATTTAGAAGAAATTTCAAGGTCCACTTTCTATTCTAGATTTTTACACTCTCAGGTATAGGTCAAAGTTAATCTATACCCTGTAGTTCAGTAGTACATTTTCAGTTGCAGATCTGGAAAGCCCTGTAGAAGATCTACGAGACCCGTACATTATTTATATTTCTGACACAGTTAGGTATAGGTCAAATTTGACCTACACCCCAAGTAAACTTGTTCTTGGGACCTCCATATTCTCATAGTTTGCAGCTTCAGCCTCCTGGGTTCCAAATCTAACTTTGTTTCAATTTTTAGTGTAGTTTGACAATCCATTTTCAAATATGAACTTTTATCCCCTATTAGCCCTCAAGTGAGTACATTTACCTCTTTTCATAGAACTTAACTATCATATATTAGATTCTCCTTTTGCATATCATTTACGAAACCTTCTCTTTCACAAAATGAATACCAATCCAAGAAACTACATTGTGAAGATCATGAATTGGCACCTTACCTTTGGCTAGTCGGGTTTCCTTTGTTTCAAGGTCTTGGATCTTCTTGAATATAACATATAATTTGGTGAGTGATCTATCCTAGCATTGCTCACCATTTTATATGTTAGATTTTGGTGAACACGTTACTTTCATGCTTCATACCTTCTTGATTTGATAGTTAGATCTCTTATGCATATCTAGATCTACTTTGTATTTATCATTACATATTTTTTACATTTGTATGTGGAATGACCTAAAAAATTTCATCTAAAACCTAGAATCCCAATCTTGATCTCTCATCAAGAAAACCCTAATATTGTTCAAATCCTAATTCCTAATCCATGAAGGAAATTCATCACCTTCAATCTGATCTGACCTAAACCAAGATAGGTCCTAATATATCATCGCACTTGATTAATTAATTAATTCCTAAAATCATAAAACATTGGAAAATAAACCTTATGTTATTTATTTAATTAACGTTGATTAAATAAATGGCTAATTGTCAATTAAAATAAAATAGGAATTAAATTAATAAAGTTGAGTTAAAATGCATTTAATATCATTTAAATATTTAAAAAATGCATATTATGTCATCATTTCAGTTAACTGAATATCAAAATAGAAACAAATTTGTCTGGTTCAGTTAACTAATTCTTCTCTTTCTTATTTTGGAAATAATTTAGTTAATTGAAAACTGAATTTGGAAAATCCTAAATGACTGATCACACAGTTTAGTTAACTAACTCTCTCGAGAAATTATCTTCTATGCACATGGATTTTGCTTCTCCAAGTTAAATCTTTTCCGTTCTTTAGCTTTCAATCTCGATCATATCATATAGATTAATTCATCTTCTTAAATCCTTCATTTAGAACAGGTCTATACTCACTAGATTTGCGATGACCTAAGAGAAAATCTACACTCCTTCCTACTAGAAGGAAACAAGTCAACTTCAGTTAATTTGCTATTCTTTTCTTAGTCAATGCTTTCATAGATTAATCATATAATGACTTGTCAAAGTGTGTGTCACATATATCCATAGCACAAATTCACATGCACATTTCTTATGCCCACCGTATGGCAGAAAATCAATTTCTAATTCCACGTGTTCTATTTTTTTAGAGTTTTAGATTTTTTGTTCCGTACATCTTTCGTACACGTTGTTCACATTTTTGGTTGATATTTTAGAGAATCTGCTCTGGTTTTTGACAGAACAACAAGCTTTCTTTACTATTTTTTTTCTATTTCTACTCTTAAATTTAAAATATAACATTTAAGTATAAGTGACTTTAAGTTATATTTTAAATATATACTTTCGGGATGTTTGAGAGTTGTTTCAGATCTGTGGGAGTTATAATGCAAATTCTATATTTTGGGAGATTTAAAAAAATCAAACTTAGCCAAATTTTAGGATTCAACATATGTTACTAACCTTGTTTTAGCATGTGTTACTAGCCTAATTGGATTTTTTTGGTCTTCTGGTTCTCTGATTTTGCACCCTAACACATCTTTGCAGGATATTTGATAGAAGATTCACTTTCCCAAGACACACACTTGAAAAAAATCCTTGCAAACTACTAATCCATTTGTTCTTGCAGGACATTTTGGAAGAAGAATTTTTATAAGACTACTAAGCTTGTGGTGTTTGCAGCTTTCCCAATCTCGAATCAATTTGACTATGTATTTGTTTTTGTTAAAATAGGAACCTCCCATGATAGACTTTCTAAAATGAACATGTGTTTTGCATTTTAGGATTAACAAGAATGTTTGGAGACTATGCTTTCGCCCTTCTAGGGATGATAAAAAATCCGAAGACATTGTTATCATTCACCATTTTCCTGATTACCTTGTAGAGGGCCTATCATAGTGGGAAAAAGTAATCACCCTGTGAGAACAACCCAAGTGAGTACAGGCTAACACCAAGATACTTCAACTCACTATAATCAAATCTCTTTCTTGAGACTAGATTCTTGGAAGATGGATGGTATTTGAGCTTATACTCGACTCTCATATAACACAAATTAGGGCTTCTAGTTCTCAATCAATTTATCATGAATTCTTGTGCTAAGGTGATTTTTGAGGTTAGCAACCTCAACCGTGCTTGATCAGACACACAGGATACATCCAAATAAAGATCCTTACTAAACACCATTAGAGTAGTAGCCAAAAACCTTCTACTAGATGATATGGGTATTGTGAGACGCACGTGCCTAATAAACCTCTCATGTAACCCTTATTTTGAGATAGTAAATTTATCAAGATCCTCAGATCTTGAGAAAAGCAAAGCTTGGTAGGCACAAGAAGTGTGTGTCATGCACGGGATCCAGTGCTATCAAGCTTCTATCTGTTCAATTTAAATGGGTATTCTATTGTAAGAGGATTCAAAAAAGTATTGTCCCGACCATCCAAATATGTGTAATAGTTTACTTTCTATGATTGTTATCTTATTATACGATGTTTCATGTGTTTGAAAAATATCATCATCAACATCAACATTGAAAAACTAAAAAAATTGCAAAATAGACATGAAAATTAGAAAACTCATACGACCCAACATCCTGACTCATACGAAACAGAATCCTATTACCCTTTTCTTTTATTGTGTGGTGAGAATGCTGGTATGAAACTGTGACAATACTTGTATGAGATAGTGCATTTTTGAAAAATTGACAGTTTCTGGTCTGTCATATGCAACTTCATACGGGTAATGTAGTTTCTCATATTGCCTAGTGGGAATTCTCATACGAGTCTGCACTTACCCATATCAATTTTGAGCAGTTTATCCCAATTTGAACATTTGAATTTTTTTTTTCATACCCTAGATATTTTTCCATATTATGTACTACATTTCAGGTCCTTGATCAGAAACAATGATTTCATGCTAGTTTTGTCTCCAGTTACAACCTTTTGATTAGTCTCAATTTTTGTGTCACAAAAACTTGAGGTAAACCCTCCATTAGAGGAACATTTAAGAACCCAATACAAGTTAGTCTCTCCTCATGACAGATCACCAGAGCCAAACATGTCGGGAGAAAGATGAGGGAGAGATTGGTCTAGGCATAGTAAGCATGATGCTAGAGCTCAAGGTGCTAATAGTCAACACACTTTGATTGATTCTGAAGCCCATGAGGCTGAGGTTACCAAATGTATACAAGATAGAGAATTCATCAAGGTAATGAGGGTTGTCATGAATCGGGATAAGGAATAATACTTTCTTGAATTAGCTCAACAAGGATCCCAACTCCCCCTCACTATAGGGCTAAGAATATCATCGCTAGGAAGGAAGAGACTCCTATGAAAATCATGTCCAAACAAATGCAAGCCTTGCAAATTGAGATGCAAGCAATGAAAAAGGAAAAGGAAAAACCAACAACAAAATTCTCTATGGACACCATTTGTCCATTTCCTTTTGACAAATATTTATACTAACCTCCATTTCCACGTGGGGTAGAAATTCCTAGATTTGACAAGAACAGTGGTCATTCTGATCCACAAAATCACATTTGGCAATTTTGTGCCCTATGCACAAAGTTTATTTATGAGCAAATGTATCTCATTCATCTCTTTCCCCAAAGTCTAGGTAGTCAAGCTATGGAGTGGTTTTCAAAGTTTCCCAATGGAATTAAAAATTTTGATGAATTGATTAATCTATTTCTATAACATATTCAAATAACATACAAAATCTTGTATCTATGATTGATCTATGTAATATTCAAAAAAAATGAGAGAACCATTCTTGACTTTTCTTTAGCAATGGAGAAGAGTCTTTTATAGATATCCATGATCCATTCCTGAGTCTGAAAAGAGGATATATTTACCAACGAACTACTTGAAGAGTACAATTACCCCCTTCGGATGCAAGATCTCTCCACTTTTGATAAACTTGTGAAGAGTGCACTGAAGATAGAGAATGTGCTTGTCAAGAAGGGTGAGATTATCCTTTCCAAAGAAACCAAATTTAGTTCCAGATCCAAAGATAAAAGAAAATAATAGAACAAAAACAATCATGTGGTGAATGATGGACTAGTCAATCACGTTTTTCCTCAACCCAAACCAGAAGGCTTCAACTTAATGAGTGGATCCAAAGCCCTAAAAGCTACTGAAAAACACCACAAAGACTCCCTCCAAATCAGTTAGTAACCTTAGGAAAGAAAAAACTTTGGTTAAGCGCAAGAGGAACTTTGATCTTCTAGCTGAATCTTATGAGTCGACTCTTAAGACTCTACTAGAAAACAAACTGATCACATTGCCAGATAACTCCAAACCATACAAACCAGAGATTAAAAAAAAATGGAGAGAAAATGATTACTGTGTGTTCCACATAAATAAAGGACATAAATGGAGAACTATATGTGGCTAAAAAATGAGGTTCAAGAATTCATTGACAATAAAATAATTGCATTTGACAATCACGCTACGAATGTCAATCACAAAGAATTCAAGAATCCCTTACCTGAATATGAAAAATAGGAAACTTCTAACCAAGGTGCTAGGATCAACCATGCATACAACACCCGTGATGATAAATTCATCCACATGATTGAACCAGTCTCTCCTGAGTACTGTAACATCATCATTATCAAAAAGGACAAGAAAGAGTCCAGAACAGTCAATGTTGTGACCCGAGTGAAAAAAAAGGTTACCTTAGGAGGGGCGGGATCTTCTAACCCTTCCTCATCCCTAATCAGCCAACAAAATCTTGATATTCTAACTTGACCAACAAACATTAGCTGGGTCCACAATGAAGGTATCGAGTTCCAAGAAACTCACATCCTCTTATGTTGTTGACTAAAACATCATTCAACAATTGCAAAGAAAAAATGTCCAGATCTCGATCTTTAAATTTCTCAAGATATCTCTGGCTCATAGAGAGATCTTAGACAAAGGCTTATTAACTTCCAATGTCCCTAAGGACTTGGATCTGGATCAATATATGGTGGTTCATTTGACTTCACCACACTACCTATCATTTTTGGAAGAAGATGATAAATCTTTGAGCCATCTACATAATCTTCCTTTACACATTGAAGTCATGATCCATAAGCATCACGTCAAATGGGTCTTGATAAATGGAGGTGCAGGGTTGAATATTTGTACATACAAGCTAATTAAAAAAATAGGATTTTAAGACTATGTAATTGATCCAAAGAATAAAATCACTGTAAAGGTATATGATGATCAAGAGAGATCTTCCAAAGGTCTCATAACTCTCCCTATTAGAGTGGGACTTGTTGAAAGAGAGGTCATCTTCTAGGTATAAGATCTTCCATTAGCCTACAATATCTTATTGGGAATATCCTAGATTCATGAGATGTAAGTTTTTCCATCCACCTACCATTAGTGCATCAAGTTTCCATTCAATGGTGTCGAAGGCAACATTCCTGCAGACACTAGCTATCTATGCTATGCATTGTAACAGGAAGAAGATACTCTCATCCCACATAATAGAGAGGCCTCAACTTTATATTCAACCAGTGACTTAATGAAAGAAATAGAAAAGAAGATGAAAATAAAGGACATTCGTATGGGTGGATACATAGTAGAACCAGTCCTATCAATGACATCTCTTCCAACATCATCCAGGTCCCACGAAAGACCTTTGGAAGAGATGAAACCACCCACGACACCAGCTAGAGTGATCTATGATGGTGGTTTTGTTAAAGAAAATGTACCATTAGAAGATGAGAAAGAAGAGCATGCCATTTTGGAATGGCTATATAAAGAGCCTAAGAACAATAAAGTAAAACACTATAAAATATCCCCATAAATATATGGAATTGGGTATGAACTATCTTGACGAATGGGTTACTGAGGAAAGGGACCCCTTGGATATAACCAAAATGGACTCTTGGAACATATCTCTATTGAACATTGATGGTCTAGGACACCAATGGCCTAGGTGTCTTATCAAAGAAGGCACAAAAAGAAAAATCCCGTCTAGACAAAGAGAAGAAAAAAGGGTCCATTTAAACAAAGAGAAGTAAAAAAAGCTGGTTTAGACACTACAAAACAAAGTAGTGACACACCTGCTTGCAAGTGGGATAATTCTAATTAGGAATATGAGTATCCTTATACTATTCCTCCATGTGTTCTATCTCTCCTCTATAAACAATAAGGACAAACACCATAGATAAATGCTACTAAAGAGCGTATCTTAGGGGAATCACCAATGGTTCCTGATTAGTTAGAGGCCACCACATCTCAGAAAGATCCTAATGAAGAAAATGAGAATTTAACTATAGAAGAGTTCTTAGACAAAGATCACCCAAATAGGGAGAAACAAGTAGAACTCATGCACATCCTAGATATGATAGACTATGCTAAAATGAACTCTCATGAGTATGAGTATGATAGTCTGTCAGAAGAAACTCAAGACAAGGAGGTGGATACGGTACAACAATGTTAGGAATGGGAACACTGAGAGGGGGGTGGGGTGAATGAGTGTTCAACAATTTATTATATTTCAGAAACTTGAGACTTAGCCCAATAAATATATAAAAAATTCAATAAGCAAAGCATATTACACATAACACAAGATATGTTTATGGGGAAACCTTGATCAGAGGAAAACCCCGGTGGGAATTAGTACCCACAAATAATTGCACTAGTCTTATGAACTTGTTAGAGTTTCTTTTCCTTGTTAGGAGTAGTCATTACAATGTTGACTACAATGACCCTATTAGGAGTCTTTTACAAACCCTGTTAAAGGTGGATGGCACACTGCCAGAGTTCACTGCTCAATAAGAAGAATGCTACAACCTCCTGATAAGAAATACTCACAATATCTAAAATTTGAACTGTTGTTATGACACAACTTGTCTGATAGTTCCTTTTATGTGTTGAAACTCTAATCACTGGTATAGCTTTATCTCACACTAATTATTCCTTTTTACTTCTATCTTACTTACAATCATTATCTTTTTCACCATTCGACACTCTAATACAAAATACATGGTAAGTATATATACATACTTAATAGACGTGACTGAAAAATAAAACTTTAGTCAGCCCAAAATCAACATACAAAATGCTTCCAAGTTAATTAGCTTAAGCGTGTTTACATGAGTGATAATAACATCATTGCAAACATATAAAAATAGGATAGCCATAACAAAACAAATTAATAGGTGCTAATCAAAATTTGTACTCAACTCTATGCTCTGTTATGTTGAACTGCTAGTGACAATTAGATTTGTTGTAACTTCACCATATAGACATATCTGATCATGTGTGTGTAGACTTAGTGTAATGTTGTACCCAAAAGATTATATTTGAAGGCGCATACCATGATGATTTTATTTTCACGTGCACTGGTGCTCTCATCAACGGGTATATCTCTGTCTGCACTGTCTTCTATACTTAGCCAAATTCTAATCTTCAAAGTTTATGAACCAAATATCAAAACTTCATATGACTTTATTTCCATAATGACAACACAAAACTAGTCATATAATATTAGTAAAGTCAAATTTCCACCAATCTCCCCCTTTGTCATTAATGGAAACAAAGGAATGTTGTCAAGTTACTAAACTTTAACTTCATAAAAAAATTGTACTTATACTGATATATCTCCTCATACTATTTAAACTTCGGCTATATACACTATGCTCCTTTATACACTATACTCCCCCTTTACAATTAATGACAAAGGAGCCAAAAAATGAAAATCTCTAAGTACTTACTCAGAGTACACATCTGGATATGCAATCTGCAGGTTTTTGACTTCTTGCTTCCAAAACACCTTGAGTGCATCAATAGTCGGACACCCTATAAGTGCTTTTTGAGCCTATTTGCCCAAATGCAATTCTGAATTTTTTCATGCATATCAGGTGTTCATCACTCTTTTTTAGGCATAAGAAGACATCCCAAATCGTTAGATTCAAGTTTTGAGTCCTTTAGTGATGTCTTGTTTTGAGCACCTGTCCATTTTGAATTTCTACTTAAGTGTCAATTTGCTGTAATGGGCCCAGTTCGCATTTGAATAACTTGCATTTAATTAAGTTTCATGGGTCACCATTTTGGGAATGTTGAGCATGTATATCAGAGAGCCTATATTTCAAATTATAATTTATTTAGAGTCCGTTTGATAGGTTTTCTGATCCCTCAAAGTTGGTCTTCTAAAGATATCTTGTTATTTATGTTCTGCCCTGAATTTTGAGTAGCCCTGTTTGACCAATTGTAAGTTTTGACCTTGTGACCTAACTGAAAAAATTTATTTTTTACTATATTACAGAGGTCAAATAATTCTTGAGCCTTTGTCTTCAGGTCACGACAAGTCCATTTGGTTAGTTTGCTAAGCCCATTCTATTTGCATTTTCTATCAATTTGCCAAATGATGAAATACAGTTTTCCAAGTAGTCTGCTTGGAGGTCTCCCAGTTTGCACCCGTTTCAAGTTCAAGAAGAATTGAGAGTTATTTTTTATTTCATACTTGGAGGTGTACTTCCCTGAAGATTCTTGGACCTTAACCAATCCATCTGGTCACTTTCTTAAGCCATTTCCAAACCAGACTTCTGCATATTTCACTATTTTATTCCTGAATGTTTCTAATAGGCTGACTTTGGTGTTTGTTGGTTTTTCACCTTATGGTTTTCTAAGTGAGATAATTGTGGATTCATTTTCCTTTTATGGGATTGAATAAATACCCAAGATTACAGTTCATGAAGTTTTCAGTTGATGAGTTTTCAAAGTCAGTTTTGAGAGGCAGTTTGTGTAGTTTGCAGTACAGAGCAGAATTAGAGTAAACTGAATGGTCATTTTATGAGATTTTTTTTCAAGATCCAATTGTGGAATCATTCTCATAGCATGTAAGTGTACTAATTAATCTGACGGTGAAGTCTCAGAGCATATCTTGCTAGTCTTTCAATGACTGATCCGGATGAATTTTATGCTAATTCAACATTTTGCACTTACATTGTTTTTCTGAATTGCTAAGTTTGAACAGTTACATCTTGTACCTAAGGATGACTAGGGGCCAAGCCCTTTTTCATGTGTATTTGATGAGGGTGAATGAATTATTTTT
The DNA here is from genome assembly GCA_018584345.1 of Thuja plicata. Classification (NCBI taxonomy): domain Eukaryota; kingdom Viridiplantae; phylum Streptophyta; class Pinopsida; order Cupressales; family Cupressaceae; genus Thuja; species Thuja plicata. Next base: position 1,248,631 of record MU223590.1, on the reverse strand, counting down.
CCAAGTTAAATATCTTCAAGAGGTGATATGATGACTTTCCAAGTGGCACCTTTGGCAGGGTTTGCACAAGTTTGAATTCTGCAGATTGCGGATATAACGAAGTGGCATACTTTGCATATTATTACCTTTGGGCCCGAGTATTTTCCAAGCCCACCCAGTTAATGATAATTGTTCATATGCTGGAGAAGAATGTATTGTCCAGACCCCATGGTTGCAAAGCATTATTTTGTCAGTTTTCAAAGGTTGATATGGAGGCTACTTACCAATAATGAAGCCGATTTGCAGAACTTTGAAAGTTTTTTCAAAATGCTCGCCAGTGTTTTACTTTGTGGGTTGATTATAAAATGGTTTGTACCAGCATAGCAAGAGAATTTTCTAAAGTCGGTGAAATTTTGAGAGTATGTTAGAATCAGCATTTTAAAATGTATTCGTAAAAAGCTTTAATCGACAAATGGACAAAAGCATATGGGGCTAGCATTCAGAGGATGGAAATGAAACTCTTTGGAGGGAGGATTGCATTGTTTTTTAAAAATTTTATAATACAAATGGAAACTAGATAAAGAGGGGTTTTAATGTCTTTTGTTTCAAAAACAAATCAGCAATGGAAAGGGGAGTTTTAAAGTTTTTATTTAAAACTTTACAATGCAAAATACAAACCAGCAATCCACAAGTGCTGCCCCAAGCAAGAAAGGAGGTTTTTAAAGTTTTTTTAGCTTCTAAAATGCAAACATGCATCCATAGGAAGGGGCGTCCAGCTACTTAGAGCAATATGGAAGTCTTTAACAACATTAAAATGGTGCCATAGATGAGAAACAATTACAGGAAGCTTTCAAGAAGCTTGAAAAACAAAGACAAAACCAGCAAAGTAGTGGTGCACCAAGCTTGAGAGGGGAAGATTGAATTTATTTAAAACCAAAAAAACATAAAAAAATGAATCCAAGGTATGGGAGGCAGACCTCTATGGAGGAGATTTGAAATTTTTTCATTAAAAGTATGCAAAAAAATAGCAGCAAAGAGCATGTTGAAATCAGCCAAAGAGGAGGTTTTTAAAGTTTTTTAAAGATTTAAATTGCAAAGTGAATCCATAAGAAGGGGCGCCCAGCTACATGGAGAAAAATAAATGTATTTATAAGCCATAAAATGATACCATTTGTGGGCAGCACTTGCTGGAAACTCTCAGAAGTTGAAAAAATTACACAGAGATATATCCCACATGCATGGTGCTGTGGAAGTTTATAGTATTTATATACTAAAGCACTTACATTATAGTGTGAAGAAAGAACCAAGAGGCCATTTGGTGGGCCTCTTGGCTGGATAGTTAAGTATGTGTTGGGCCCCATTATTTTGGAACAAAAACAAGAGATGACACATGGCGCCCAATGGACCTATGGGCGAATCAGAGGATGACACATGGTGCCCAGTGGACCTGCGGACCAATCAGAAGATGCCACTTGGCACAATCTGGTAAATTATGCAGATTTAAATGATTTTTTATTTTGAATTTATTTCAACAAAGGAGTTAAAAGGTGTGCAAGTTCTAAAAAATCCTAGCATTGACTTAATGGCTTAAAGGGAAGATGCATGACATCTAACCATTAAGCCATTAAGCCTAAGTGACAAGTGTTGCAAGCTGGTTTAATCTGGGATTAAAGTGAAATATTTAAATAAATTCATCTCAAAAAGGAGGAGTTAAAGAACTTGCAAGTTTAAAAGGATCTAATGGTTGACTTAATGGCTTAAAGGGAAGATGCTCAACATATAACCTATAAGCCATTAAGTTTGATTGACAAGTGGCAAGAGCTAGTTAAATCTAGGATTAATTGAAATATTTAAATAAATTCATCCCAAAAAGGAAGAATTAAAGGGTGTGCAAGTTGAAAGAGATCCTATGGTTGACTTAATTACTTAATGGTAAAGTGCTCAACATCTAACTATTAAGCCTTTAAGCCTGAGTGACAAGTGTCACAAGCTGGTTTAATCTGGGATTAATAAGGATAAAAAGGTAAAGTAAGCAGATTTTAAATAAAATCATTTCAACTCAATAGTTTGACTATTGAAAAAGGCATAAATATTTTAAAATTAATCTGGAAATGTGCACGGGAAGGCAAACACTTTTTAATGGTTCAGAGGGAAATTTTTATCAAAAGTGCCAAGTATCATATATCATTGGAAAGGTCTCGGAATAAGGATTCTGATTTTGTAGACCATTTAAGGGCATATCAAATCAGATTCTTGCAGTTTTAGTTAGAAGAATTTGCAAATATTTTTGAGCAGCAGATAGGTGTCGGTGACTGATTTTGTTTTTTTTCTTTGTCCTATATCTGGTTTCTTCTCCATTGTAATAAGGATGGTGAAATTAATGTTGCAAGGAAGCTTTCTGATTCTAGGGTCATATTTTCTGAATTTTTTGTCATTCTGGATGTATTGAAGCATAAATATCTTAATAAAACACAGTGCAGTTTCTGTTCCATATTATTGTTGTCTCTTTATATTTTCTTGATGCTCTTGTATGTTTAGTTTGTAAGGCATTCTAAATATACTGGTTACAAGGTAACTATGCAATTATTTATGAGTTTCCTTCAATGAAGGAGTCAGTGTTATGAGTGATTTTAGAGGGATAAGCATTTGTATGAGAATTTGATACAGTAGTATGAGAATGATAAGATAGTCTATAAGGCATTCTATCTGAGCTGCATATAGATTGTAAGGCATTCTATTTGTGTTTCCATTAAGTAATTTTTGTTGATGTACATTTTGTATGACTCTGTTGCCCACTAGATAAGGTACTGGTATTTGTTGGTTATGCAGTCCTTACCATCAATCATTTAAAATCAAATCATTTTCCATTTCCTATTTAAAAGCATGGATGTTTAGAATCTGTATTGTATAGTACAGACATTGTTGGTGATTCCTTGAAGAAGTGAATCTATAGGTTAGCCTTCCTGAGTCTAGGGACTTTTAAAAGAAGAAGGATGAATGTCCTTAATCCACTGTAGGGTTTAATGTTAAGCAGTGAATCTAAAGAGGTACACCCGCTTGAGTTTGTGGAGCTGGAAGTAGAAGGAGGATCAAATCCTCATTAATTAGTGTTTTTACTTGTTGAAATCAGAAGTTGGGAGTCATAGGGTCAAGTATTGATGCTTATACAGAATCCGCAAGAAAAAGAACTAACAAAATGGTGACTCTACTAGGGAGAAATGGATTGTTGTAAAGTCTATAATGACTAATATTCTATTATCCATTTCTTGACCGGTTTGTGAATTTTAATCCCACATCTTTGTGGGTGGCGACTCTAAATTCTTGTGCAGCCCAGTGGCATTCATTTACATGTAAAATTTCAAAGATTTTGCAGTATATTGTTTGCATATTTGAAGCCCTTGTCAGTTTGGTTTTTGAAAGGAAGGATAAAATATTAGATGGTTGTTTGAGTGAGTTTACTTCTACTGGTTTTGAAAAAGTGTCTCAGCAACAACAATAAAGGTATTATGCTTCTCATGTGTTTTTCTTCCATGAGAATTAAGTAATTTAAATGGATTGCCTCTATTGAGTGTTTTCAGCACTAGGAAAGAGGTGTGTTCAAGTTAGTGAGATGTCAAAAATATTTTTATATAAAGTTCAAACCAGCAAGGGTTGTTCAAAATCCTTTCATACCAAGAGGTATGAGCCATTGTGTTTTGATGGCATTAAAGATTTTCCACATGATGTGCCTCATGGAATCAAAGATTATTTGCCAAAATTTTGTGGAGATCAAGTTGTTTTAGTGAGTCATCATGTTCAAATGTTCATTGATTTATTGGGTGACTTTGAAATAAAGTATGAAGATGTATACATGAAGTTGTTTGTCCAAACTTTGAAAGATGATGCTAGGGATTGGTTTTCTTTTTTACCAGCTTGTTCAATTTATTCTTGGAATGAATTACATGTTGCTTTCATGGAACAATTTGGTGAGAGAATGAATTTGAGCGATGTATTTACTGATTGGTTGAATCTTAATATTAAAGAAGATGAATTAGTTCCTGATTTCAATATCATATTTGTAAGAGCTTTACATCAAATACCTTAAAGAAATAGACCTCAAGATCATGTGTGTGTTGTGGTTTACTTTGATGCATTTGACAAGAAGATGAGTTATAGGTTGAGAGACAAGGAACCTAAGACTTTGCATCAAGCTTTTAGGACAACAATAGAAATTGAAAATAATTTCAAATACAGGTTGACAAAGAACCATTTCTCTAGAGGGATTTGCTGGCAAAATACATTTGAGAATGGACAAGATTATTGTGAAAAGTTTGTAGCTCCAAGTAGGTGTATTGATACCTCTGCTTTGGTTTCTAATCAGGTCTTGAATTCAGATTTGAATAGATGCATGGTTAATAATCCTTTGTTGCATACAAAAGAAACTTCTAATGAAGACAGAAATACATATGTCCAAGAAATAGTACCAATGAATGATGTTTCAAATACTTATGATGCTGACTCTCTCAATGAATCTTTGCCTTATAAGGTTATATCAGAAACACCCTCTCCTTTTGATCCTAGATGCAATTATAATAACAATATTTTGAATGTTGAAGAGGATGTATATGTTTTACACTCTTATGAGGATCAAGAGGATGCTGAAACCTGTGTCCCACAAGAGAATGATATGTTGGAGAATGTTGATCCGTTGTGTGAGCCAAGTATAGCATGGGAAGATAAGAGCATTGGTGGAAGTGAATGCAAATCAGCATGTGAAGGTAAGAGTATCTTCACCAGTTCTAAAAATAGTATTTTACATTAGCATGATTCAAATGAGTTTGGTATCAAGAGCTTTGAAGAGGATTTGGTGTCAAAACTTAAGGAAAAAGGGATAGTAAATGATGGTCTCCCTTATGAGATGGAGTATGATACTATCTTGCAAATTTATCATGATATTATGGATGAAAATCAGAGTAAAGATCAGTTAGTTGAGTCTTTCCAGTCAAAGGGTAAAGTGCTAGATGAGTGTTTGTTTTGAAATCCCTTCATTTAATGATGATCAATTGAAGCATATGGTTTGTTTGTGTAATGAAAATCTTACACATGATGAGAAACCTGAGGATGATAGGTGTCCTTTCCCATCTCCTCTGGTTGAAGAAGGTAGTATGAATTTGTCATCCACTTCTTTGCCTAATGATAGAAGTGTTGAATCTACTTATAGTGATATTTCTGATTTTGAATCATATGCTGAAAGTGATTATGCTAGTGATTATGACAGCATGAGTACTAATGTCTTCAAAGCTTTTACTAATGATTCATTTGATGAGGACATTAATATGGATCAACCATATCTTTGTTGCCATGTTCATCTGGGGGAAAAAAACGGTGTTGTTAATCCACTGTTTGAGGAATGTATGGAGTTTTTAGATTTGGTTTATTCTAATTTTAATATTAAAAATGTGTCAATATCAAGTAAAAAATTAGAATGTATTTCTTCCCAGTCTAAAAGAGATTGTGAGTTTTAATGTGCATTTGATGAGTCCATTGTTCCATGTAGTAAGAAAGACTATGATGTTGATTACCTGGCTCCTTGTGACCATGTGGGTAATTTGCAAGTCGAAGAGGTTTTCAATCCGTGTTTTGAGGAACATGCTGATATATCTTTCCATTGTGAAGTTTTTCCAGATTTTGGTATTCATGGTTTATGTGAGTATGAGTCTTTTAGTTTCTTTGTGGATCAGCCAGAAAATGAGGGGTTAATGCCAGTGGAGCTTGATGTTTCTTATGGTAATGCATCTCCTCATTGTCATGGTTCATATTTTATGATATTTGCTTATGTGAAGAGTGAGTTTCATACTATTGGTTATGCTGAATCTGATGGAAGAACTTCTAAAGGCATGAAAGAAGTTGCAAATAAGGTATTCTTCATTTTTATGATTCCTTATGAATTTGAACAGTAGCGGTACAAGTACATTTTCATTCTGATATTTGTATGCCAAGAAGAAAATCAGATTTTTTATAGAGGCAAGTGTTGATTTTAGTTGTGAAAAGGTTTGAGTCTTTTTGTAAATAATGTACTTGTTGTATAGTCGCTTTCCCTTCAGTTGTGTGGTGTGTTTGCTTTCAAATAAAGAGGTTTCCTATTTTGGAGAGAAATGAGAGATTCAAGAGAGAGAGGAGATTTGAGATAAGAGAAAAGAAAGTCTGACTTGTTTTTGGGGTGGTCTACTTCTACCAATGATTTTAAATTCTCTGCATGCCAGCATGGGGCACGCGTCCCCAGTCAGAGCCACTGTTGGGACTGAAAAACACAAGGGTTTTTGAGTACCTTGTTAGTGCTTTGCATTTTGACCCCCTATAAGTGCTTTTTGAGCCTATTTGCCCAAATGAAATTCTGATTTTTTTCATGCATATCAGGTGTTCATCACTCTTGTTTAGGCATAAGAACACATCCCAAATCATCAGATTCAAGTTTTGAGTCCTTTAGTGATGTCTTGTTTTGAGCCAAGAAGAAAATCAGATTTTTGATAGAGGCAAGTGTTGATTTCAGTTTTGAAAAGGTTTGAGGCTTTTTGTAAATAATGTACATGTTGTATAGTCACTTTCCCTTCAGTTGTGTGGTGTATTTTCTTTCAAATAAAGAGGTTTCCTATTTTGGAGAAAAATGTGAGATTCAAGAGAGAGAGGAGATTTGAGATAAGAGAAAAGAAAGTCTGACTTGTTTTTGGGGTGGTCTTCTTCTACCAATGATTCTAAATTCTTTGCATGCCAGCATGGGGCATGCATCCCCAATCAGAGCCACTGTTGGGACTGAAAAACACAACAAGGGTTTTTGAGTACCTTGTTAGTGCTTTGCATTTTGACCCCCTACAAGTGCTTGTTGAGCCTATTTGCCCAAATGCAATTCTAAATTTTTCATGCATATCAGGTGTTCATCACTCTTGTTTAGGCATAAGAAGACATCCCAAATTTTCAGATTCAAGTTTTGATTCCTTTAGTGATGTCTTGTTTTGAGCACTTGCCCATTTTACATTTCTACCAAAGTGTCAATTTGCTATAAGGGGCCCAGTTTGCATTTGAATAACTTGCATTTAATTGATTTTCATGGGTCACCATTTTGGGAATGTTGATCATGTATATCAGAGAGCCTATATTTCAAATCCTAAGTTATTTTGAGTCTGTTTGATAGGTTTTCTAATCTCTCAAAGTTGGTCTTCCAGAGATATCTTGTATTTTTTGTTCTGCCCTGAATTCTGAGTAGCCCTGTTTGACCAATTGTAAGTTTTGACCTTGTGACCTAATTGAAAAAATTCCTTTTATACTATATTATAGAGGTCAAATAATTCTTGAGCCTTTTTCTTCAGGTCACGACAAGTCCATTTGGTCAGTTTGCTAAGCCCATTTTGTTTGCATTTTCTATCAATTTGCCAAATGATGAAATGTAGTTTTCCAAGTAGCCTGCTTGGAGGTCTCCCAGTTTGCACCCAGTTCAAGTTAAAGAAGAATTGAGAGATATTTTTAATTGTAGACTTTGAGGTGTACTTCCCTAAAGATTCTTGGACCTTAACCAATCCATTTGGTCACTTTCTTAAGCCATTTCCAAACCAAACTTCTGCATATTTCACTATTTTATTCTAGAAAGTTTCTAATAGGCTGACGTTGGTGTTTGTTGGTTTTTCACCTTATGGTTTTCTGAGTGAGCTAATTGTGGATTTATTTTCCTTTTATGGGAGTGAATAAATACCCAATATTCCAATTCATGAAGGTTTCAGTTGATGAGTTTTCAAAGTCAGTTTTGAGAGGCAGTTTGTGCAGTTTGCAGTATAGAGCAGAATTGGAGTAAACTGAATGGTCATTTTATGAGAGTTTTTATCAAGAACCAATTATTGAATCATTCTCATTGCATGTAAGTGTACTAATTGATCCAATGATGAAGTCTTAGAGCATATCTTGCTAGTCTTTCAATGACTGATCCGGATGAAGTTTATGTCGATTCAACATTTTGCACTTACACTTGTATGTGGTAAATTTGGCCTTGTTAATTCACCATACACTTCAACATAGTCCTTCTTCATCAGATACACACAAGAATGAATATGAGATTATTCATCCTGCCTATCTATATGAATCAACTTGTTTCCTTCTATCCAGACGGGGTTTCGAAATAGCTCTCAGAACGAGAGTCTCACAACCATAGACCAATCTAGAACGAAGGATTTATGCTTCCATGAATGCAATGCAATGATTAATCTAGAGATGAAACATGAAAGATTAATCTAAATGATCCATTTAAACTATAAATGAGATTAAAACTATGCCATTATTTCAATGAGATTATTCTAGAAATTGAAATTAATCTATTGCAAAATAAGATTATTCTATATGAGATTATGAACTAAGAATGTAGCAACAATTCAGTATTCTAACAATGCATATGACTATAAATTCAGGAAGGGCTTTGAATGAAGAATGAGAGTTCTTTTATAGACTGGGAGACTGTTCAGAATAGAAAGTTTCCTCTTTGAAATAAAATAGATAGAAAAGCCAGTTTTAAAATAGAAAGCTTTCTTTAAAAGAATACAATAAATTGTTTTCCCTTTGCTTTAACTATTTTCTTTCTTTTATTTTAATTGTTTTATCTGTTTTCTTTCTCTTTAAAGCATAATTAAAGAGAAGTTTCCAATTCTGAACTGAAGAGAAGATTTTGTTGACAATATTTAATTAATTAAATAAATATGACCTCATAATTGCTTTTTCTCAATTATCTGAATAATTAAATTCAATTATTGAAAAAGAGGATATTTATTTAATAATTAAATATCATTTAATTCCCTTTTTATGTGTCTTAGCTAAAGAGGGTGAATTTAATTTAATTAAATTTCTAGGACTTTATAATTTATTTAATTTGATCATAAGGTTTGTTTAGCCAATAGATATTTAGGAATTAAACATAATGTATGATTAATGTAGATTTAGGAATTTCTACATTTAACACTCAGGTCGAGTAGAGTTAGTTAAAACTCAAAATTGCTTAGTACAATAAGACTTTGATGATCTAGAAGAGTGACAAATGGAACAAAATTTGTTAGGGTTGCAAGATGCCAATTTTGGGGTGTTACATTTTGCCCCTCTTTGAGTTGATGTGCGAGCAGTGCATTGATTCAAAGAATAGTTTGATGCTTGAAGCACAGAAGAATAGATTTGAACATTGGTGATGCAAAGTTTGATTGATGAAGATTTCAGAGCCATCTCCAGGACAGAGTTTGAATCTCTGAAGTCTAGGTTAGGTTGTCAAGATGCTGATCAAGTAGATTTTTTGAAGGTCATCTTCAGAACAAAGCTTGATCCTCAGGGACACTAGTTAGAATGCCCTGACACCTAATAGATTAAGATTTTGAGAATCATCTCCCGAATGAAGCTTGATCCTCAGGGATCCGGGTTAGAATGCCCTGACACCTAATAGATTAAGATTTTGAGAATCATCTCCAGAATGAAGCTTGATCCTCAGGGATCCGGGTTAGAATGCCCTGACACCTAATATATTAAGATCTTTCACAAGGTTGTCCCCAGTACGAGGCTCAACCTTCAGAAGTCAGGGTTAGATTTCCCCGATACCTATCTCAAAAGATAGTCAAATAGAGATTTTTTTAGGAATATCTCCAGAACAAAGTTTGATCCTCCAATATCTAGGTTAGATTGCCCAGACACTGGTTAGATTGATATCTTTCACAAGACTGTCCCCAGAACGGGGCTCAACCTTCAGGAGTCAAGGTTAGAACGCCCAGATACCTGTCTCAAAAGATACTCAAATAGAGATTTAGCATCATCTCCAAAATGGAGCTTGATTTTTAGGAGTTGGGGTTAGAATGCCCTGATTCCCAATATATGAGTTTTTGAGAATCATCTCGAGAATGAAGCTTGATCCTCAAGAATCTGAGTTAGAATGCTTAGATACTTAAAAGATGACAAGATGTAGGGAATAGAGATGCCCCTATTGATTGTGGAGTATCCAGTTTTGACTATGAGGTATGAAAAACTGAACATGCCCCAAGTGATGAGATGCCCCTAGCAATGAGGACTTTTGAAAATCAGATCAGATTGATTGAAAAAGAGATTCAATGATGTAATCATCCTGCCCCCTCGAGAGCGAAATGGAAAGATGACATGTCATAATGATGATTGAGAGTGAAAAATCATAGATAGATGTTGAATCGGAGATCAAGAAGAACTCATAATAGATTATGGAAGAATTTGGAAGATTCAGAATCAATTTTGAGCGATTTTGAGGTCTGGTTGACCAAGTTTGACTAGGGTTGACTAGAGTTGACTAGAGTTGACTTTTAAGGAAAAAGTCAAAGATTTGAGAAAATGATGACAAGATATGATTCTGACAAGAAAGCGATGTCATAAATTTGACTGCACAAGCGTCCGATCACGATTGGATAGTCCCAAAAAATTTTAAATGCAATTTTGAGCTATATAGAAGCATCAGATTTTGATTTTGATCACAAAAATGGATTTAGAGCAGTTGATATAGCCACTTTTTGAAGAGTGATAGCGAGGATCGAACACTTGGACAACAGTGATGAAGCCAGGACTCTGAAGAAGAGCCCCTCAATGTACAAATCTAGGAGAATGCAATGAAGTGAGCATCGAATTGCTGCCACAATGCAAGTCTAGAAATGAAAATGCAATCTTATGATAGATGCAAATGAAAGTGCAATCTTATGCTAGATGTAATGAAAGTCCAATCCTATGCTAGATACAATTCCTAGGACATGGTTGTGAGACCCATCGTATAATCATCATCAGTGAGCATTTTTTGGAACATCGAAGTTGATACAACCCTCATTGGTGCCACAATGCAACCATAAGGATATGAATATGACTTTCATCAGAGAAAATGTAGGAAACAAATGTAAGCACCAAGGCACAAAATCCAAGATGACTTGAACATTGTTTCCAGTTAATGTTGCAAGAGTACACTAGTATCAAGGCATTCAAAGAGAAGATAACCATGAGTGCGATCATGCATAAACAAACAGAGCAATAACAGCCAAGGAGATAGTACCGACCTCACCATGGCATGAAAATAAACAAGATTGAGGGATGTGAGGTTGTTCTACCTTAGTGTGGGAGCTCTTATCACATACACCCTATTTATTTGACATTGTTGGATCATTGGGACTACACAAACAAGCAGTAGACAAAGAAAATATCAATGCAATCCATGAGAATAGACAACATACAAAGAAATATTCAATTATAGCTGAGCCAGTTTCAAAGTTTTTGAATATATTCATGTTAAGAGGTGTTGAAAAACATTGTTTTGCTTGTGACTGCATTGTGTTTTATTGTTATTGATAGATGTTTACGTGTGAGATATCCAATGTGTGTTGAAAAACACAGATGTTTCCAAAGATAGTGTTGAAAACCACTATTTATGGTGGTGTTTAAAAACACCAGTTTGTGGCAATAGAGTGTTGTCCTCCAGAAATGACAAGATTACTGACTTAGGTGTAAACCAAAGATGTGATCAAATGGGGGACCCGTGCCCCCAAGTAACGATGGCTGACTTGACGTATGTTGTGAGAATGAACTAGATTTGATTGTCCCCAAGCATATGGCATTGAATCAGTTTCAAGTCAGAAGGGTTCACAAAGGAACCAGAGTGTCATGAAAGTGACCAAAAGCTATGTACAAACTAAAGAAAAGAATCGTCAATACCGAGCATCGATAGATATAGCATTGAGTATAACTCCAAATGGAACGGATGTGAGCAATCTCAATAGTATAGCAACAGTAGACAGATGCAGTGAGAACCACTGGTGACTGACGTGAGAGAGTCTCTCAAATGAAAATATCATAGGACTAGGTAGACATCAGTACGCAGACGCAATGAGAACCACTGGTGACTAATGTTAGGGAGATTCTCAAGGAGAGAGATCTCAGTATAAGAAAAGTGATAGTAGGAAGACGTAGTGAGAACCACTAGTGACTGTCGTGAATTAGATCCCCAAAAGGTAATAGGACAATGCCCCCTAGACTAGGAGGGTTTCCCCGAGAGTATGACCAAATTCAATCCAGGTAAGTTGGTGTCTTGATGGAAACTGAGAGCATGCGGAAAAGCAAATGCAAGTAGGAAAACAACAAATCAGGAAAGCAAATGTATAAAGCCAAGGGGTGCTACGATAGATATAACAATGTGGAACAAGAGGCACCTGTTTACCAGGTTTTCACCTTCTTGGCAGAAATGCTTTTTTTGCTACCATGACACCTGTTTGCCAGGTTTTCATCAATGACACCTTTTTTTTTTTTTCTCTTTTTTTTTGTATTTTTCAATTTTTAATTTTTTTGTATTTTTGGAATATATAATTTTTTTTGGAGATACATTAAAGTGCCTATTTCTAGGTTTTCACTAAGATGATCATTTTTTCAAGACTTTTTCAGATTTTTAGAGATTACTCGATCTCAAGCAAGATCACAATGGTTTGCCCCAATGTCTAGCAAGGTGTAGGACATTGCAGATGAATTAGATAGTTGATGTGTGAGATGAATAGCTAATGATGGATGAAGAGGGTGAATGTTACCCTCAAGGAAAGTCTCTTCAAGATTACCCAAGCTAGGGAAAAATGAATATAGCAATGTAGGCTCATGGAGCAGTCGTGGATAGCATATAAGATAATGACATGATGTCATGAAAAGCATGTGGTCCAAAAGAGTGGACATGTCAAGAGACTTATGAGAAACAATTTTCCATTTTTGTCATTCTTCATTTTGATCAAGACCAAGGGGTCATTAGGATAGGATAGGATATAGCTATGATAGCACAATCAGGATAACAGGTGATGGAGGTATAAGTGAATGGTTTGGATTATGGCAGGAATGCTCAGAGATAGGAAGGATAGGCTTGGGATAAGAAAGATCATGATAGGGTATCATGGACAAGACCAAGTGAATAGGATGATGGAAAGGGTCATGAATGTCATGATACATGATGCTCATGGATAGGCTCAACCTTGTCAAGATTAGTATAAGGAGCATGGATGTTCACGAGCTAGCTGGATGTAAGATATGATGGGAGAAGATGACATGGAAGGAACTTTCCCTTAAGTGAAGAGTGCAAGTAGGAGGAATTACGCATGATGCCTATTTGCTAGATTTTTATCATGGTACTTATCCAAGGCACCACAAGAAGTGGTTTTCACCATAGGATGGATTTATTTATCTTTACTTTTGCTACCAAGGTGCCTGTTTACCAGGTTTTCACCAAGGCACTTTTTTGTTTTTGTTTTTTTCTTTTTTTTTGTACTTTTTTTTATTTATGGAGCAACTTAAGATTATTTATCTTTGGATAGTGCTAATTTGAAGTATATTTTATGATAGGCCAAGGCCGCTGAAAGTATGCTCACAGATGTTGATAGGGCGATGGTTAAGAAGATTGATATGGAGGATAAGGGAGATGGTAATCAAGGATTTATGCGATGGATTGGATAAGAGGGATGGAAGGATATGAGATGAATGGGTAAGAGGTAGGTGTAGGATATTTGATAGGGTATGGTAATAAGATCAACATTGACACACCCCTTGAAGGGTAGTGGATGAATGGAGGAAAAGTGGATGGAATAACTTGAGACATTGATGGATGAGTGGATATGGATCTTGGTATGCGAGGACCCAAGATGGAGTTAGAAGATGGGAGATGTTTAGATGGAGATGAAGTGGAAGACTTTGGAAGCTTGGATGCCAACTCTAACTTTTCATTTTTGTTCAAGTCTTTTAAGAGAGACTTGGGAATCTACATAAATTTTTCTTTTCTTTCTGTATCCAGGTCCTTTAGAAGAGACTTGGGAATCCACATAGCTTTTGATTTTTTGTTTGTATCAAATGATTTAGAACACAATTATTTCATAATGGATTTAGGAACCCATATTTTCTTTGATTTGGTTCTTTTCTCAGTGGACCTATGTGGTCGCTTGAATATTTCCTTTTTTATTTGTAGTCACATGTCAATTAGATGGGGCATAGTGATCTTCATATGTATGTGGATTCTTATATTTGTGATTTCTTCATTGTGCATCCAAATTACTTCCAAAAGACTTGGGAATTGTGGATGAATAGGGCCAATATGACTAGTTCATATGGATTGGTTGATAGGGAGAATTCAAGGATATATGTCTTTGTTGATCTTGATAGGAGATAGGGTAAGTGGATGACAAGCTAGTATTGATAGGCATGGCAGATGGGGGGACATAAGGACCCAATATAGATGGAAGGTTTGAGAGTCTTAGCTTTGAGATATAAGGACCAAGGATGGATTTGGAGGATATAGAAGGCTGATGCTTGCGTTTGAATGGAGGGATATAAAGTGTGGAAGGGATATCAACATCTTTAGAGTGAGCTGCATGACCAAGGCTCTTCTCTGTTGAATTTATCTTCATATCAATAGGAGCATGAGTAGCTTTGATAGGAGTAGCTGAAGCTTGAGAGGATGTATTTTTCTACAAGGGATTTAGAGAAATTACATTTTCTGGATATGGAGGAGCATGACATGGAGATGATGGGATGCTTTGATCTTGACAAGGATCTTTAGATGGTGTACAAAGGGTACCTTTCTCTTGATTTTTAATAGGTTCCTTAGAGATGGTGGAAAGGATATCTTGATCTTTCTTGGTAGATGGATAAGATATAGGATATGTAAGAGTTTCTTCTGGGAAGAAATGGAAGGGGATGGTAAAATCATCATGAGACTCTTGAGATGTGTGACTTTGGTCAGCCATTGGATAAGGATGGATGGTGTCTTGATCTTGATCATTGCTGATATTTTTTTCTTCACACATTGGATTTCCCTCTTGACATGGAGCCACTTCTATGGACGAGGTGGTAGTTTTGATATGCATGAGGGATTTTTGAAAGGCTAATGGAGTATCATTTTGAGTAGGCATGATAAGCATTGAAGCACATGAAAGCTTTGCATCTATGATCCTTAGAGCCTGAGAAAGGCTTGCGTCTATATGTTGATTAGCTTGGATCTCTTTTAGAGGTAGTCCTTGAGAGTAAACATAGTCGTCACTAGGCTCAGTTCTTGATAGAGATGGGGAAGCTTTAGGAGATGGAGGAAAAGTGGAAGAAGTAGATGCGATATGTGAACCA
Organism: Thuja plicata; assembly: GCA_018584345.1. Taxonomy (NCBI): domain Eukaryota; kingdom Viridiplantae; phylum Streptophyta; class Pinopsida; order Cupressales; family Cupressaceae; genus Thuja; species Thuja plicata. The sequence continues at coordinate 1,233,520 of MU223590.1, read as the reverse complement.
TTTCTAGACATGGATTCATGATATTGATCATGCTTGAGATTAGTATCTTGTTCTTCTTTAGATAAATCATTAGGATTGTCCTGTTTAATTATGCCATCATTAAGAAGATCGTGAATTTTATGTTTCAACTACATGCAAGATGAAGTTGTATGCTTATTTATTTGATGATATGCACAATAGGGACTCAAGAATATGAATCCACATGATGTGGCTGGAGGCAATGTGATGAGATTATGCTCAAGAAGTTCCTCCATTGCTAATTGATAAGATTGTCCCAAAGGAGTAAAGATTCTCTCTAAAGGATAAATAGATGCTGCTTGACTTGCAATATCCTTCTTTTGTAGATAGAAAAGGATTTCATCTAATGTTGTCATAGCTTCCTCTACATTCTCTTGATCAAAGTTGGGATTGTCATAAAACCGTTCTTGATCAAAGATGGGATTGTCATACCAAGATTTATCCATGTTGGAAGGAAGAGGAGAGATGTGAGAATCATGATCAAATAGCAAAGGATAGGCTGATCTTAAGGAGGATTCATTGGATGAAGTATTATTTTTCCCCTTTAATCATTGCAGTTTAGATTTCAAAGTTTGAAGTTGTTTTAATAAAGTTTCCCTAAGAATCTCTTCTTTTCTTTTAGACATTGTAAGATTGTCTTGATGCACTTGCTAAGAAGATTGAAGAGGAGGTACAATGAACCAGTTGATTGACTGATAGGTGTTGAAGTGATATCTAAAGTGATGATTAATTCCAAGACCAAAGGACAAAGGAGATAATGTCCAACTGAGACAGAGATAGCAATGACTCTGATCTTGAGTCAAGGTTGACGAACCTACTTTCGCAACCCAGGATAAGGATAGTGTAGAAAAAGATGATAAGATAACAAGTCACTTGGACTAGCACAACAAAGTTAAATTTTGAAACAACAATGAGTCAGACTGTCAATAGATTGGAGTCAAAGATAGAATAGTGATGATGTTGATGAAAGCATGGATTTGTGAAGATTCAGACAAAACCTTCATAGCAGAATATAGAATTGGATAGCAAGAGTTAGAAACACTAAGAGGGGGGGGTGAATCAGTGTTTATATATTAATTATATTTTAGCCAATTAAACATATATAAAATTTGCATCCAAAGAAACATAACACAAGAACACATAACACATGATATGATTATGGAGAACCTTGATCAGAGGAAAACTCCGGTGGGGATTAGTACCCACAAATATTGTACTAGGTATAATGAACATGTTAAAGTTCCTTTACCCTGTTAGAAGCAGTCTTTACAAATTAAGTACAATGACCTGGTTAAAGGTTTGACCCTGTTAGGATTCTTTTACAAAACCCTATTAAAGGTATATGGCTCACTGCCTAGGCTCACTGCCCAATAAGATGAAGGCTACAACCCTCTGAATGTTGATATGCACTATATCAAAAATGAACTACTGTGATGACACTGTTGTCTGATCAGTTCCTTGTATGCATGAATACTCTTACTCCTTTAAAGAGCTATATCATCTACTGACTTCATTATACTGCTCATCCATATATTCCTCTTACATAATAATCAATGCTTGTAACATAACATTACATCACATACTTATATGTTTACAATTGAATAGGTGCGACCCAAAACATAACACTAGTCGACCTTTAAACCAAAATATACAATGCTTCCAAACAATCGGCCTAAGAATGTTTATGAAAAAATTAATTATATTAATACAAACTTATAAATAAAGGTGCTTAGCCATTACATTACAAAATCATTCACGCTGATCAAAACTGTAGTCGGCTTTCATGCTCTGTTTCCTGGACTGCAGGTCTACTAATCTGCCTGTAACTTTTCCGTACTGATGTTCCATACTCTTTGTGTCTGGATCTAGCATGTATATACATCATAGATTATATACCTAAGCATGCATGCTCTGGTGTGATCTCTAACATGTGTGCTGATGTACTGATCTCTGTATGTGTCTGTCTGCCCTGTTTTCACACTTAGTCATTTTATCTTTCATGATAGAACTTAAGTATGACTTTGTTGCCATGATTGACAACACAAAATAAGTCATGCTTCCTCAGGAAGTCAACTTTCCAACAATCTCCCCCTTTGTCATTTATGGCAACAAAGGAATGTGGCTATGTTACTCAAAATGACTTCATAGAAAAATGACTGTATAACATAATACTTTATGATATATACATATATACTTATTTGCATATACACATTCTACACTACTCCCCCTTTGACATTAATGAAAAAGGTGTGCAAAAACTATAAGTCTTCAACATATTTTCTCCATGTAGACTTCTGGGTACACAACTTGAAGAGATTGAATCTCTTTCTGCCAAAAGACTTTCATTGCATCAACTGTCTGAAGATGCATGCATAAAGCATATGTCAATTTCTCCATTTTTATTAGATCCATGCAAGTACCTTGATCATATGTCTATATGGTGTTATCAATCTATTTTATGTTCTCATTAAGAACTGCTAGAGATGGCAAAAGTGCATTCCTCAACTGAGTTTGTCTTATTCTGTTCTTGCTAATTTCTATTTTTGCCTTCTCAATCTTGTCCAACTGACCTTGATAGACATTATTGCATATGTTCATATCTTGCATGGAGTTTTCAACTAATTTCCTTTTGTTATCCACCATTTCTTCTGCTTCTGCTATCTTTTTAGTGTGCTCAGAGGTGAGCTTCACTCTGTCCATGCAATTTGTAATAACCTTCTTTCCTTTTTCTGCCAACTCTTTAAGTATAGATTGCCCAATCCTTAAGGAGGTCAGATCTAAGGCAAAGTTCTTTACCAATTCATTTGGTCTCTCCTTCTTGTATTCATCTTCTACAATCTTAGTAGCTGATTCTACTAAGCTAGTGAAATGTGTGTTGAAGTTTGTCAGTATGCTATCCACATGTTCAACTGTTTGAACTTTAGCAACTTTCTTATCAGCAGGAACTAACTCATTCAAAATGTTTATTGATTCCATAAAGTGAGGGTTCCTCATCACATGTTTCTCCTTTACCTTTTCCATGGCAAGGACACTGATCTTGATAAGGTCTTCTTCTTCCCATGCATCTAAACTTGCTGAGTCAGGAGTTAACCTTGACAACAATGAGGTAGATGGTTGAGTGGATGGTGAGAATATAGTATTCTGGCTGGTATCCATGCATTCAACCTTCACTGGTTTCTCTTTTATTGACGTCTTGTCACCTTGCATATCATCTTGAGTATCTTCATTTATGTCAACTTGATCATTGATGGCAACTTCATCTTGTTGTGCGGCAGTATCATCAGTGCACATTTCTTCAGTGCTTACAAATGCCTTATCAACTTTGTCCATATATTTTTCAGATGCAGTCATGGATATCTTGACATTGTCAACTAATATAGTGTCTTCTGAATCTTTATCTGTATTAGAAGTTATTGTCACTATGGGCACTGAAACCTATGGACCTGTTATAGGCACAATCTGAATTACTAGTTCTGTAGCCTGTTTGGGAGGAGCTGGGGTAACTTTTGCTATAGGTGTCATTGGTGGATACATGTGTCTATCCATAAATACTTATGCAAATGCTTTTTCAATCTCCTTTCCAACCTGCTCATACTCTTTTTTCATAATCTAAAGAGTTCTTGTCTTACTACAGAGATGAGGCTTTACTAGATCTAACAGAATAGCCTTCTCATCATGTGAACAGACAGGAAGAAGAGTATCCAAAGTTTCTTCTCTAATCTTCATTTCCTCTTCTATAGCATGTCTTTTCATGATCTCCAATATGTTCCATAACTGATCCGGTATTACTGTCTTGAGTTCAAGAACTATCTTTTTGAACTTGATCATATGAGATATGATCATAGAGTGTATCTCTATTTTATCAATTCCTTGATACTTGTCATAGACTTTGGAGAGTGTATCTAATCTTCCTTCATTAACAATCTTGTTTCTCAAAATATTTAGACTAGGTCTAAATCCTACCTCAGTAGGAGTTTGAATGTTCTTAGCTTTGCTCCGAGTGTTCCTTGAGGATGGGTGATTTGTAGCTGCTTTCTTCCTTCCTCTAGGTTTCTTGCTAGGTACAAAAGGTGGAGATGTATCTAGATCAACGGTTGTAGTAGGCGCAGTGGTAATCTCCTCATTTTTCTTCTGCTTCTTCTTCTGAGTTTCAACAGTCTTCTCAAGTTTAAATTGTGCATGAATCTGCGCACGTTCTTTAGCAATTTTGGCTTCTTTTGCCTTATCCAAATCTTCTTGTGTGATTCCATGATTTTTCAGAATGTTGGATGTCATTCTGGATGCTTTCCTTTTGTTAACAGCAAGTTGTAGTTCAATATCCACTTCATCGGTCTTTTCTCTGTAAGTGTCCCATCTAGGTTCATTAGGGTCTTTGGGTGCTGACAATAAGACTTGTGCATATCCTTCTAATACATGGTCTTCTACTTCATACCCTAGTGGATGAATCCACTTAGTTCTAGGCTCAACAGCCTCCATGCATGTGCAATTTGTCTCTACGATAAAGCATATTGTATCCTTGTATTTGTCAACTATCTTCTCAGATAGTCTAAACCTGTTCTGCATTTTGACCCTGAGTATTTTTATATCCATATTTATTGCATCTCTTACACTGTTGTCTACTGTGGCTTTAAGAGATATCTTAGTCATTATAGGTTTTCCTTTGTCTTGATAAAGGTTTGCAACCTTTCCAACTATATGGTAATACAAATAGATGATCAGAGATCTAAACCTGAATGTTTTTCTCCTGTCATGCTTGATGATTTTGATATTGTCAATCAATTGACTGCGCAAGATCTCACATAGGTTGTATTGGGTGTTATCCTTCACTATTCTGATAGCTGCAAGGACTATTGCTGTAGATACACTATTCAACCTGCTTGCTTGCTGAAACTTATATCCAAGTATCATTGTCATGATTTTAATGTCATCTTCCTTGATAGGGTCAACTGTCATTCCGCACCTATCACTCCTAGACAAAAAAACTTGCTCAATCTGTTTCTTGACATCCTTGCCAGTGGGAAACATAGGTCCAATCATTGGAAATCTTGTTAACTGATGGATTAGTTCTATAGTGATGCGAACAGGGACATCTCTAATCCAGAAAAGATCATCATGAATTCTGCTTAACATAATTTTTACCCATTCTGGTTCCTCAAACTCATGCGCATTTGAATACTCAAGAATAGGGTTATCTTGTAAGTGCGTGAACTCATCCTTGAATGTGAAATCTAGATTTAACATTGATGCCATATGAGAGGCTATATTATCATCTCCTAATGATTCTTTCTTACAGTAAATGTATGTGTGGATATCTTCCACGTGAACAATGCCAAGCAGGGTTTTGGAGAAAGCCCCTTCCACATCATCCAGTATGGATTTGAATGGATTATTCTTAAATATGAACCTCTTCCTCTCTGCTACATCAAACACAACTGGGGTCGCCATACTCAGTTGGTGTTTTCTTATGTAGGGTTTCCATGAAATCCTAAAATGGCACGATGGCTAGGGCTCTGTTTCAAACTGATTATCCGTTCGCTCCAACTACCAAACTGTTATGCCTTCATGCTTTGATTTCTTAGTGCTCCAATTCTCTTCAATTTATGTGCTCTCAAATGTAAATGTGAGAATGATTGACCGCAAACTTGTTTTTATACAATCAGCCGCATTTAATGCTTGCAACAATACATAGAGATTTTCAAACTTTGATCCCGATGCAATTTAGATAATGTGTGAATGCATATAGCTATAACATGTGCTTTTAACCATGAATCCAAAGGCACATACTGTGAAGTGAGTACACCAACCGCGCAGGGGTCCTAAGCTAGAATAGCTCCCCCTTAGACCAAGAAGGTCTATTCATGTAGAAGTAGACGGTGCGTCCACTGTGGATGCATCAAATACTTTGTCAACATTATTGTCCTTCTTAACTTCAACCCATATTTTCTTGAGTCTTCATTTTCTTTGAAAAAATTGACTTCTCCTTTCTCTTCAAATAGTGACTTTTTAGGATCCTCTTATTTCTGAGTTTTGGATCAGCAAAACCTTGTGATATGTCCAGCCTTTCCACATGTGTGACAAATGATAGGAGTTTTGATGTTCTTGCTCATCATGCTGCATTGATTTGCTATGTGTCCATTGTAGTTGCATATCTGACATGTAATGTTCTACAAATTTCTTGAGAGTTGATTTCTTTGATTGTTTTGATTCATACTTCTGTGATTCTGCTGATGTTGATTCTTATGACTTG
>MU223590.1:1204412-1226663 GCA_018584345.1 Thuja plicata | reverse complement strand
TCTTCAAGAGCTACTTCAAGATTCTTTTTCAAATGTTTTGCTTCAGCTGAGTCCATGATCTCCTCAAGTGGTTAAAATTTCTTTCAGAGGACCAGAGCTCTGATACCAATTGTTAGAAACACTGAGAAGGGGGGGGGTGAATTAGTGTTTATCTATTAATTATATTTTAGCCAATTAAACATATATCAAATGTGCTTCCAAAGAAACATAACACAAGAACACATAACACATGATATGATTACGGAGAACCTTGATTAGAGGAAAACTCCGGTGGGGATTAGTACCCACAAATATTATACTAGGTATAATGAACCTGTTAAAGTTTCTTTTCCCTGTTAGAAGCAGTCTTTACAAATTAAGTACAATGACCTGGTTAAAGGTCTGACCCTATTAGGAGTCTTTTACAAAACCCTGTTAAAGGTATATGGCTCACTACCCAATAAGATGAAGGCTACAACCCTCTGAATGTTGATATGCACTGTATCAAAAATGAACTGTTGTGATGACACTGTTGTCTAATCAGTTCCATGTATGTGCGAATGCTCTTACTCCTTTAAAGAGATATATTATCTACTGACTTCATTATACTGCTCATTTGTATCTTCCTCTTACATAATAATCTACGCTTGTAACATAATATTACATTACATACTTATATGTTTACAATTGAATATGCGCGACCCAAAACATAACACTAGTCGGCCTTTAAACCAAAATATACAACACTTCCGAACAAGTCGGCCTAAGTGTGTTTACTAAAACATTAATTACATTAATAAAAACTTATAACTAAAGGCGCTTAGCCATTACATTACAAAATCATTCATGCTGATCAAAACTATAGTCGGCTTCCATGCTCTGTTTCCTGGACTGTAGGTCTACTAATCTGCCTATAACTTTTCCGTACTGATGTTTCATACTCTGCGCATCTAGATCTAGCATGTATATACACCATAGAGTATATAACTAAGCACGCATGCTCTGGTGTGATCTCTAACATGTGCACTGATGTATTGATCTCTGTATGTGTCTGTTTGCCCTATTTTCACACTTAGTCATTTTGTCTTTCATGACAGAACTTAAGTATGACTTTGTTGCCATGATTGACAACACAAAATAAGTCATGCTTCCTCAGGAAGTCAACTTGCCAACAGCAAGGTCATAGATTTCTAGAGTTCCTTAAAATGACTTCTAGTTTGCACATGCATAAATAAGTTGATTCGCTTGACCGACACTGTGATGATACCTAAAGTGTTATCCAAGTCCAAGACCAGGAGATAAACATCCAACTGAGAAGGAGATAGCAAAAGACTCTGATCTTGAGTCAAGGTTAATGAACCTTCTCTGACAACTCAGAACAAGGACAACATAGACAAAGATGATAAGATTGAACAAAGGACTTGGTCAATTGGACAAGTGTAACAACATTAGATTTCAAGATAGCAATAGGTTAGACTAACAAAATATTACAGTTGCATGTGAACTAGAAGAAGTGTTATGACAACGCAAATTTTAGAATAGACTAAATGTAGTAGGATAGACCGATGAAAAACCAAGTTTTGACAAGTTTTTGAAACAAATTTGACAAAGTTTTGACAGAGTTTTAGCAGTGTTTTGATAGAGTTTCAATAGAGTTTCGGTAGAGTTTTAGACAAGACAAGATAGGAAAATATCCAAACTTTTTAGTTTTCCAGATCATTTGGTTGTTGTTGTTGTTGTTGTTTCAGTAAACACTCATGCAAAACACATCAAACAGAATGTTTGTAGTACCATAAAAGACACATCACAATCCTAGGATAGCCAAGGAAGTATCTGTTGAATCCCCACTTGAACCGAAGTTTAGCTACTCTTACTCATAGAGGACAACTTAGAAGCTTAGAGGCACGGGCTTCTCCTTACATGTGCACTCACTTCTTAGGCACACCAAGCTTCGAACCCCAAAGGAATTGCTTTCCAAAGGGCTGTTGTCTCTATTAGGAGCCATAAGAGTGTGGGGCATCTTAGTCAGTCTCTAACCTTCTGCACCAATACATAGAGGTTTTTGGAAACTAGAACAATAATTTGTAGTAAGGACATCTATTCAGGTGGTTGTGATCAAGTCATTTTCTCAATTAAGGGGGCTCTCCCAATCCTTTCAAAGCAAGGCTTTCACCTTAACAATGTAGGGAATTTACCGCACCACTAGGGTACTGGAGGAGATTTTGGTTGCCACAATAAATTCACACCTATCCATTGTGAGATTAATCACAATGGCATTTTTTACATACTGGTTTGGAAGGGCTTGGCTTTACCCTATTACCAGTTGGGCAATCTACTCTCACCGGCTTTATTAAAGCACTTGGGAGGTAGCCATGCTAAAGGATTTGTATGAATTTTTCTTACACCCAAGATCCATGAAGGCGAGGGGAGAGGATACATCCATGCAATTCTTTGGGTTTACAAAACTAGAAGACACTTCAAGCAAAATAAGAAAATGACAATAATGTTTCTGGATTTCTGATCATCCCAAAAGGGCGAGAGCATAGTTTCCTGACATTATTGTCACCCCCAAAACATAAAAAAAAATGTTCATTTTAAGAATTCTTGCATGTGGGCTCCTATTTTAAGAAATCAAAAACAAGATGCAAGCACAATATTTTGCATTCTATCGATCAAAGGCAACCTACAAAACTAATTCATGAGTATTTTGTGTTTTAGCCTTCTTGGATAACATTCTGCAAACCACTATTAGGCTGTACACAAAAGATAATCACATGAAAATCAAAGCCAAAGATTAGTCCACATTATCAAAGTCTAAAAATAAGAAAATAGGTCACATATTTAGAAAGTAGACAGAAAATAACATACTTTCCATAAGAATTGCACTCAAAAATATTACTGTATGAGCCCGTACGAGGCTTTGGAAGCTGCAAAATAGAAGATTAGATAGGTACAATGATGAAAAGTTGAAATTTCTAAACAATCTGTGACCAAAATCTGGAAACTAAGAAAAACCCAGAAATCTTTAGACAATTCTACCCAAAATCAAAAAAAAATTTGCACTCAATTTGGACTTAAAATGAGCAAGATATTATCGTTTCAAGTTAGACTGTAAATTCAAAAAGCTCAATGGTGAAGGCTAAAGATTTTTTGAACCTTGCTGACATCATCAACCTGCAAGTTTAAATTTGATGGTTTCGTGGCTGTCATAGTAGGTCATGGGGAATGTCGGTTTGACAGCTGTCAAATTTAACATAGTGAAAAAAAAATCTGATTTTTTTTTTCATTTTGTTTTTAGTTTTTTTTTTTAGATTTTTTTTTAAAGATTTTTTTTTGAAAATCTACCTCAGGCTACGTGTAGATAAATCTAAAATCTACCTCGATTTCCATGCAACGGGTTGTACGGCCTCCTTGGGCAAAATATTTTTGCCACAGATTCAACTTTTGACAAGTATAGGCATGTTTACAGTCATTTTCAACCAAAATGATGTTTTGGATGCAATGGTGGATTAAGATTTGGCTCAAAATGAGAGCTTCAAAGACACTAAGAGAATAATAGACAAAAGATAGAAGAAATTTTCAAACTTGCTCCACACTAAAACAAAGATAAAATGCATTGTTTTACCTGCAAAATTAGAGTACAAACATGATCCCAAGATTTTCAAAACTAATTCAAATGTGATGACATAAATAGATGTTCTGCCCCACGGTGGGCGCCAGAAATGTATGTTGTAAATTTGGCCTTGTTAATTCACCATACACTTCAACATAGTCCTTCTTCATCAGATACACACAAGAATGAATATGAGATTATTCATCGTGCCTGTCTATATGATTCAACCTGTTGCCTTCTATCCAGATGGGGTTTCAAAATAGCTCTCAGAATGAGAGGCTCACAACCATAAACCAATCTAGAATGAAGGATTTATGCTTCCATGAGTGTAATGCAATGATTAATCTAGAGATGAAACATGCAAGATTAATCTAAAGGATCCATTTAAATTAGAAATGAGATTAAAACTATGCCATGATTTCAATGAGATTATTCTAAAAATTGAAATTAATCTATTGCAAAATGAGATTATGCTATATGAGATTATGAACTAAGAATGTAGCAACAATTCAGTATTCTAACAATGCATATGACTATAAATTCAGGAAGGGCTTTGAATGAAAAATGAGAGTTCTTTTATAGACTGGGAGACTGCTCAGAATAGAAAGTTTCCTCTTTGAAATAAAACAGATAGAAAAGCCAGTTTTAAAATAGAAAGTTTTCTTTAAAAGAATACAATAAATTGTTTTCCCTTTGCTTTAACTGTTTTCTTTCTTTGATTTTAATTGTTTTATTTGTTTTATCTGTTTTCTTTCTCTTTAAAGTATAATTAAAGAGAAGTTTCCAATTCTGAATTGAAGAGAAGATTTTGTTGACAATATTTAATTAATTAAATAAATATGACCTCATAATTATTTTTTTCTCAATTATCTGAATAATTAATTTCAATTATTGAAAAAGAGGATATTTATTTAATAATTAAATATCATTTAATTCCCTTTTTATGTGTCTTAGCTAAAGAGGGTGAATTTAATTTAATTAAAGTGCTAGGACTTTATAATTAAATTAATTTGATCATAAGGTTTGTTTAGCCAATAGATATTTGGGAATTAAACATAATGTATGACTACATTTGACACTCAGGTCGAGTAGAGTCAGTTAAAACTCAGAATCACCTAGCACAATAGGACTTTGATGATCTAGAAGAGTGAAAAATGAAACAAAATTGGTTAGGGTTGCAAGACGCCAATTTTGGGGTGTTACAACACTATTTTTTTGAATTGCTAAGTTTGAATAGTTACATCTTGTACATAAGGATGAATCTGGCCAAGCACTTTTGCATGTGTATTCGATGAGGATGAATGAATTATTTTTCCAAGCGACAGATCTTCAAGAGGTGATATGATGACTTTCCAAGTGGCACCTTTGGCAGGGTTTGCACAAGTTTGAATTCTACAGATTGCGGATATAACGAAGTGGCATACTTTGCATATTATTACCTTTGGGCTCGAGTGTTTTCCAAGCCCATCCAGTTAATGATAATTATTCATATGATGGAGAAGAATTTATTGTCCAGACCCCATGGTTGCAAAGCATTATTTTTTTAGTTTTCAAAGGTTGATATGGAGGCTACTTACCAATAATGAAGCCGATTTGTGGAACTGTGAAAGTTGTTTTAAAATGCTCGCTAGAGTTTTACTTTCTGGGTTGATTATAAAATGGTTTGTACCGGCATAGCAAGAACATTTTCTAAAGTCGGTGAACTTTTGAGAGTATGTTAGAATCAGCATTTTAAAATGTATTCGTAAAAAATTTTAATCGGCAAATGGACAAAACCATATGGGGCCAACATTCAGAGGATGGAAATGAAATTCTTTGGAAGCGGGATTGCATTGTTTTTTATAAACTTTATAATGCAAATGGAAACTAGAAAAAGAGGGGTTTTATTGTCTTTTGTTTCAAAGACAAATCAACAATGGAAAGGGGAGTTTTAAAGTTTTTATTTAAAACTTTATAATGCAAAATACAAACCAGCAATCCAGAAGTGTTGCACCAAGCAAGAAAGGAGGTTTTTAAATTTTTTTAGCCTCTAAAATGAAAATGTGCATCCATAGGAAGGGGCGCTTAGCTACTTGGAGCAATATGGAAGTCTTTAACAACATTAAAATGGTGTCATAGATGAATAACAATTACTGGAAGCTTTAAAGAAGCTTGAAAAACAAAGACAAAACCAGTGAAGTAGTGGTGCGCCAAGCTTGAGAGGGGAAGATTGAATTTATTTAAAACCAAACAAACATAGAAAAATGAATCCAAGGTATGGGAGTCAGCCATCTATGGAGGAGATTTAAAAAAATTTCATTAAACGTATGCAAAAAAATAGTCGCAAAGAGCATGTTGAAATCAGCCAAAGAGGAGGTTTTTAAAGTTTTTTAAAGATTTAAATTGCAAAGTGAATCCATAAGAAGGGGCGTCCAACTACGTGGAGAAAAATGAATGTATTTATAAGCCATAAAATGATACCATTGGTGAGCGGAACATGATGGAAACTCTCAGAAGTTGAAAAAATTGCACAGAGATATATTCCACATGCATGGTGCTACAAAAGTTCTTAGTATTTATATACTAAAGCACTTACATTATAATGTGAAGAAATAACCAAGATGCCATTTGGTGGGCCTCTTGGCTAGATAGTTAAGTGTGTGGTGGGCCCCATTATTTTGGAGCAAAAATAAGAGATGACACATGGCGCCCAGTGGACCTAGAGATAAATCAGAGGATGACACATGCCACCCAGTGGACCTGCGGACCAGTCAGAAGATGCCACTTGGTGAAATCTAGTAAATTGTGCATATTTAAATGATTTTTATTTTAAATTTATTTCATCAAAGGAGTTAAAAGGTGTGCAAGTTCTAAAAAATTATAGGGTTGACTTAATGGCTTAAAGGGAAGATGCATGACATCTAATCATTAAGCCATTAAGCCTGAGTGACAAGTGTCGCAAGTTGGTTTAATCTGGGATTAAAGTGAAATATTTAAATAAATTCATCTCAAAAAGGAGGAGTTAAAGAACTTGCAAGTTTAAAAGGATCTAATGGTTGACTTAATGGATTAAAGGGAAGATGCTCAACATCTAACCTATAAGCCATTAAGTCTGATTGACAAGTGGCAAGAGTTGGTTAAACCTAGGATTAATTGAAATATTTAAATAAATTCATCCCAAAAAGGAAGAATTAAAGGGTGTGCAAGTTGAAAGAGATCCTATGGTTGACTTAGTGGCTTAAAGGTAAAGTGCTCAACATCTAACAATTAAGCCATTAAGCCTGAGTGACAAGTGTCACAAGCTGGTTTAATCTGGGATTAATAAGGATAAAAAGGTAAAGTATGCAGATTTTAAATAAAATCATTTCAACTCAATAGTTTGACTATTGAAAAAGGCCTAAATATTTCAAAATTAATCTAGAAATGTGCACGGGAAGGCAAAATCTTTTTAATGGTTCAGGGGGCAAATTTTATCCAAAATGTCAAGTATCATATATCATCGGAAAGGCCTTGGAATGAGGACTTTGATTTTGCAGACCATTTGAGGGTATACCAAATCAGATTCTTGCAGTTTCAGTTAGAAGAATTTGCAAATATTTTTGAGGAGTAGACGGGTGTCGATGACTATTTTTTTTTTCTTTCTCCTATATCTGGTTTCTTCTCTGTTGTAATAGGGATGGTGAAATTAATGCTGCAAGGAAGCTTTCTGATTCTAGGGTCATATTTTCTGATTTTTTTGTCATTCTGGATGTATTAAAGAAAAAATATCTTAATAAAACACAGTGCAGTTCATGTTCCATATTATTGTTGTCTCTTTATATTTTCTTTATGCTCTTGTATGTTTAGTTTGTAAGGCATTCTAAATATGCTGGTTACAAGGTAACTATGCAATTAATTGTGAGTTTCCTTCAAGGAAGGAGTCAGTCTTATGAGTGATTTCAAAGGGATAAGAATTTGTATCAGGATTTGATATAGTAGTATGTGAATGATAAGATAGTTTGTAAGGCATTCTATCTGAGCTACATATAGATTGTAAGGCATTCTATTTTTGTTTCCATTAAGTAATTTCTATTTATGTACATTTGTATGACTCTGTTGCCCACTAGATAAGGCACTGGTATTTGCTGGTTATGTAGTCCTTACCATCAATCATTTAAAATCAAATCATTTTCCATTTCCTATTTAAAAGCATGGATGTTTAGAATCTGTATTGTATAGTACAAACATTGTTGGTGATTCCTTGAAGAAGTGAATCTATAGGTTAGCCTTCCTGAGTCTAGGGACTTTTAAAAGAAGAAGGATGAATGCCCTTAATCCACTGTAGGGTTTACTATTAAGTAGTGAATCTAAATAGGTACACCCACCCAAGTTTTTGGAGCTCGAAGTAGAAGGAGGATCAAATCCTCATTAATTAATGTTTTTACTTGTTGGAATCAGAAGGTGGGAGTCATAGGGTCACGCATTGATGCTTATACAGAATCTGCAAGAAAAAGAACTAACAAGTTTCACCATCTTTACCAGATCTATGCAGGGGCCTTAATCATATGTGACAATAGTTGCATAAATCTTCTTGATATTCTCATTCAGTACAGCTAAGGAGCGCGCAAGTGCATTTCTCAGTTGTGTTTGTCTAGTCCTTATCTTGCTAATCTCTATCTTGGTTTTCTCAAATATTATCTAACTTCCCTTGATAGATGTTGTTACAGAAATTGATGTCTTGAGAAGAGACTTCAACTAGTTTTATTATGGTTTCAATCAAGATGTCTGCTTCCTCAATCTTCTTTGTATGTTCTAAAGTGAGCTTACCTTTGTCCATACAGTTAGCTATCACTTTTCTACCTTTTGCTGCTAACTCTTTCAGAATTTCTTGACCAATCTTCAATGAGTTAAGATCCAATGAGAAGTTCTTTATTAATTCATCCAGCCTTTCCTTTTTGCACTTGTCTTCTACAATTTTTGTAGCTGAGTCTACTAGACTTGTGAAATTTTCTTTATATCTTGTCAAGATACTATCGACATCATCAACTGATTGAATATTTGCCAATTTCTTATCTACTGGTACTAAGTTGTTCAAAATGTTGAATGACTCAAGAAAGAGAGGATTTCTCATTACTTGTTTCTCTTTTTCTTTCTCCATGGCCAATACACTTATTTTAATCAAATCTTCTTCTCCCCATGCATCTAGGTTTGTTGTGGTAGGGGTCAAACTTGACAACAATGACATTGATGGCTTGATAGATGGAGTGAATATTTCATTTTGACTCACATCCATACATTCAATTTTCATTGGTATCTCAACAAAGGGTAGTTCATTAGGTTTATCTTTTCTATCTTTATCCTGAACTGTTGTTTCTTCAGTTGGGACTTGTTCTTTCTGCAAAGAAGCTTTATCAGTGCATAATGTCTCAGCTTCTTTAGTACTCACAAAGGCTTCTTCAACCTTATTCAAATCATTATCTGACGCTGACATGGTTATCTCAACATCATTTATCATAATGGTTTCATTTGAATCTTTGACTATATATGAAGGTGACAAGACTTTGGGCATAGAATCATGTAGGCCTGTCATGGGCACATTTAAAATCTCTGATTCTTTTTCTTGCTTGGAGGGAACTGGAGTCACTTTAGTTGTAAGTGTCATTGATGGATACATGTGCCTATCCAAAAAAACTTGCTCAAATTCTTTTTCAGTCTCTTTTCCAACCAACTCATACTCTTTATTCATAATGTGTAGAGTTCTTGTCTTAGTTCTTAGATGATATTTTACAAGATCTAACAGTATCGCCTTCTCATCATGTGAGAAAACAGGGACAAGATTATCTAATGTTTTTTCTCTAATCCTCATATCCTCTTCTATGGACTGTCTTTTTGATAAGTCATGTGTGTTCCATAATTTTTCTGGAATAAATGTCTTAAGTTCCAAAACTGACCTTTTGAACTTGATCATATGTGAGATAATTAGAGAATGCATCTCTCATTTATCAATCTCTCGATATTTACTATAGATATTTGCAATTAAATCTAATCATCCTTAATTAATGTTTATTTTTCTCAAGATTTCAATACTAAGTTTGAATCCTACCTCATGAAGAGCTTGAGTATTCTTTACTTTTCTTTGAGTTGTCCTTGAGGATGGGTGGCTTATGGTGACTTTCTTACTTCTTCTAGTCAGCTTGCTTGGCATAGAAGCCAGAGAGGATTCCAGGTCAATAGTAGTAGAGGGTGTAGATATGCTCTCACCAGACTTATTCCTTTTCTTCTTATGGATATCATTAGATTTTTCAATTTTGACTTCTGCAGGTGTTTGCTTAAGTTCTCTAGCAATTTTAGCTTCCCTAGCTTTATCTAGGTCTTCTTGCGTGACACCATGAACTTTTAGAATGTTAGAGCTAATCTTTGATGCTTTCCTTTTATTATCTACATTGTATAGGACATAATCAACTTGATTTGTCTTTTCTCTATATGTGCCCCATCTAGGCTCATTTGGATCTTTAGGCGCAGATAGAAGGACTTGTGCGTATCCTTCTAGAATATGTTCTTCTACGTCATAACCAAGTGGGTGAATCCATTTGGTTCTTGGCTCAACTGCTTCCATGCATGTACAATCTATTTCTACCATAAAGAATATGGTGTCCTTGTATTTTTCAACTATCTTCTTATGTATTCTGAACCTCTTCTGCATCTTAATTCTGAATGTCTTGATCTCCATATCCATAGAATCCTTTATATTGCTTTCAGATGTACCTTTCAAAAAAATTTGAGACAATGTAGGTTTGCTTCTATCTAAGTAAAGATTAGAAACCTTACCAACAATGTGGAATTACATGTATATAATCAAGGAACCAAATCTGAATATTTTTATTTTTTCAGGCTTGATAGCTTTAATATTCTCAATTAGCTGTGCACACAATATCTCACAAAGATTATATTGAGTGTTATCTCTTACCATCCTTATTTTTGCAAGAAATATAGCCACAGATATACTATTTAGTCTACATGTGTGTTCAAACTTGTAACCAAGTATCATGGTGATGATTTTGATGTCTTTCTCCATAATAGGATCAACAGTCAATCCACACCTATCACTCCTAGATAAGCATGCCGGCTCAACCTATTTCTTGACATCTTTTCTAGTGGGAAGAGTGGGACCGACCTTAGAGAGTCCAATCATCTCATGAATGAGATCATAAGTAATATATACATGAACCTCACCAATCTAAAATAGATCATCATGAATCCTACTGAGTAGAATTTTAACCCATTCTGGTTCATAGAACTCATGCGCATTTTTATACTCAAAGATAGGGTTATCTGAGCGATGTGAGAATTCATCCTTGAATGAGTAATCAGGGTTAATCATAGTTTCTATTAGCATTGTTATGTTTTTATCACCAATATACTCCTTCTTACAGTAAATGTAAACGCGTATTTCGTTAACATGCACAACTCTTAACGGAGTCTTGGAAAATGCCCCTTCAACATCATCCAAAACTAACTTGAAAGGATGCTTCTGAAACACATATCTCTTCTTCATAGAGATGTCAAAAAACTATAGGAGCTTCCATTACTTACTTGTAGCTTGCTTAAATAGGGTTTTCATAGAGATTTTAAAATGATGCATCTACGCTAGGGTTCCGTTACAACTGTGATTCACTTTGCTAACCAAACAATGATAATTAGTCAATACTAAGATGCTTGAATCTCATGTTCTCTCCAAATTATTGATCTCAAATGTAAAAGTGAAGACATTAGATCTTTTAGTGACTTATAAATGAGTTACTGCAATTAATTCTTCTTTCCGTAACATGGTTTCCACTATGAATTCTAAATTTAGTACCTGCTCCACTTAGAACCTTGTGCTCTTGCATACTGTATCAAAATTTTACCAAGAACATAAAATTTAAGGCGCATACTCAGAGGTGAGTACACCTGGCATGTAGGGGTTTAGAGCTTGTCTAGCTCCCTTTATGACCATGAGGTTCATCTATCTAGAGGTGGAAGTTGCGTCCAGTATGGATGCATCTACTACTTTGTCAACACCATCATCTTTCTTTACATCAACCCATATTTTTCCTGAATCTTCTATAGCTTTCACAAACTTGACTTCTCTAGATTCTTCAAATAGAGATCCTTGAGACTTTTTAAGTCTTCCTTGTTTTTTTTCTCTAGATCTGCAAAACCTTGAGATGTGTCTAGCCTGTTACAAGAGTGACAAATCAATGGAGGCTTGTTGACATGATTAACCATGTTGCACGATTTAGCTGTGTGTCCATTGTAGTTGCATATCTGACATATAATGTTCTGATAATTTTGCTGTGATTGATTTCTCTTATTGTACTGAGTCTGACTTCTTTGATTTTACTGTGTCTAATTTCTTAGATTTGATCTACAGTGTAGCGCTCTATGACTAGATTTATTGCATGAATAACAATAACCATTGAAAGTTCTTACCTCTTTACAATCCCTTGCCATATGTCCTTGTTTGTTATAGGCATAGCAAGTGTGGTTAACTAGTTTGCGTTCATCTTTAGGTGGTTCTTTGTTAGATTTTGCAAGATTCTCAGTTGTCTTTTCTTTTGTAGATTCTTCTTATGCTTTCTTTCTTTCTTGCATTGTATTGATTTGAATTTGTGCTTCATTGTATCGAACACCAGTGGTATCACCTCTTAACTTTTGTGCATAGAGTTGTGATTTTAATAGAGCAGAACTTGTGTGTAATTTTTCAATATGATTCTTGGCTTCTATCAACTCAGATTCTATATTTTTCTTGATGTTCTCTAACTTTAAGATTTTCATGTTTGCTTGCAAAAGTTCTTCATCTAATTGTTTACTTTCTTTAGTCCTTTCTTCAATAGTTGTCTAGCTATCTATTAACTATTCAATCAAATCTTTAATCTTATCCTTTAGAGACATGTTTTATTCATTCATCTTTTTGACCATTTTTCCCAAATCATTTGTAGAGGAATCTTTCAAATCTTTTCTTAATTTTTTGATGAGCATTTGTGAGCCATCAACTTTCAATTTCAGTTCATCATTTTATTTTTCATATCTATTAAGATCTTCAAAAGCTTCTTCAAGATTCTTTTTTAGATGTTTCAATTTTTCTAAGTCCATGATCTCCTCAAGTGGTTAAACTTTTCTAAGAGGACCGACCAAAGCTCTGATACCAATTGTTAGGAATGGGAATAGTGAGAGGGGGGGTGAATCAGTGTTCAACAATTTATTATATTTCAGATGCATGAGACTTAGCCCAATAAATAGATAGAAAATTCAATAATAAAATCATATAACACATAACACAAGATATGTTTATGGGGAAACCTTGATCAGAGGAAAACCCTGGTGGGAATAGTACCCATAAATAATTGCACTAGTCTTATGAACTTGTTAGAGTTCCTTTTCCATCTTAGGAGCAATCATTATAATGATGTGTACAATGACCCTATTAGGAGTCTTTTCCAAACCTTGTTAAAGGTGGATGGAACACTACCAAATCTCACTACTCAATAAGAATAAGGCTATAACCTCCTGATAATAGATACTCAAAATATCTGAAAGTTGAACTTGTGTTGTGACACTGCTTGTCTGATAAGTTACTTTTATGGGTTGAAAATGTAATCACTGGTAGAGGTTTATCTCATACTAATTATTCTTCTTTTACTTCTATCTTACTTAAAATCATTATATGTTTCACCATTCAACACTCTAATACAAAATACATGTTAAGTATATATACATACTTAATAGACGCGACTAAAACATAAGACTTTAGTCGGCCAAAAATCAACATACAAAACACTTCCAAGTTAATTGGCTTAAGAGTGTTTACATGAGTGATAATAACATCATTAAAAACATATAAAAATAGGCGCATAGCCATAAAAAACAAATTAATATGCGCTAATCAAAATCTATACTCGCCTCCATGCTCTGTTCTACTGAACTGCTAGTGACAATTAGATTTGTTGTAACTTCACCATACGGACATATCTGATCACGTGTGTGTAGAATTAGTAATGATGTACCGAAAAGATTATATATAAAGTTGTAGACCATGATGATTTCATTCACACGTGCACGTGTTCTCTGATCAATGAGTATATCTCTATCTGCACTGTCTTCTATACTTAGCCAAATTTTGATCTTCAAAGTTTATGAACTGACTATCAAAAATTCATATGATTTTGTTGCCATAATGAAAAAACAAAACTAGTCATATAATCTTAGTAAATTCAACTTTCCAACAATCTCCCCCTTTTTCATTAATGATAACAAATGAATGTGGCCAAGTTACTAAACTTTGACTTCATAAACAAAACTGTACTTATACTGATATACCTCCTCATACTATTTTAACTTTGGCTATATACACTATCCTCCTTTATACACCATAATCCCCCTTTGACATTAATGACAAAGGTGCAAAAAAATGAAAATCTCTAAGTACTTACTCAGAGTACACATCTGGATATGCAATCTGGAGGTTTCTGACTTCTTGCTGCCAAAACACCTTGAGTGTATCAACAGTGTAAAGATGGGTGCATAATGCATAGGTGAGTTTCTCCATCTTTATCAGATCCATGTAGGGGCCTTGATCATATGTGAAAATAGTTGCATCAATCTGCTTGATATTCTCATTTAGTACAACTAAGGAGGGCACAAGTGCATTTCACAGTTGTGTTTGTCTGGTCCTTATCTTGCTAATCTCTATCTTGGCTTTCTCAATTTTATCTAACTACCCTTGATAGATGCTGTTACAAACATTGATGTCTTGAGAAGAGACTTCAACTAATTTTCTTATAGGTTCAATCAAGATGTCTGCTTCCTCAATCTTCTTTGTATGTTGTGAAGTGAGCTTACTTTTGTCCATACAGTTAGCTATCACTTTTTTTCCTTTTGCTGCTAACTCTTTTAGAATTGCTTGACCAATATTCAATGAGTTAAGATCTAATGAGAAGTTCTTTATTAATTCATACAACCTTTCCTTTTTGTACTTGTGTTCTACAATTTTAGTAGCTGAGTCTACTAGACTTGTGAAATTTTCTTTAAAGCTTGTCAAGATACTATCGACATCATCAACTGATTGAATATTTTCCAATTTCTTATCTTTTGGCACTAAGTTGTTCAAAATGTTGATTGACTCAAGAAAGAGAGTATTTCTCATTACTTATTTCTCTTTTTCTTTCTCCATGGCCAATACACTTATTTTAATCAAATCTTCTTCTCCCCATGCATCTAGGTTTGTTGTGTCAGTGATCAAACTTGACAATAATGACATTGATATCTTGATAGATGGAGTGAATATTGCATTTTGACTCACATCCAAACATTCACTTTTCTCTGGCATCTCAATAGAGGGTAGTTCATTAGGTTCATCCTCTCTATCTTTATCTTGACCTTTTGTTTCTTCAGTTGGGACTCGTTCTTGCCGCAAAGAAGCTTCATTAGTGCATAATGTCTTAGCTTCTTTTGTACTCACAAAGACTTCTTCAAAATTATTCAAATCATTGTCTAAGGCTGACATGGTTATCTCAACATAATTTATCATGAAGGTTTCATTTGAATCTCTAATTGTATTAGAAGGTGACAAGACTATGGGTGCAGAATCCTATGGACCTATCATGGGAACATTTAGAATCGCTGATTATTTTTCTTTCTTGGAGGGAACTAGAGCCACTTTAGTTGTAGGCACCATTGATGGATACATGTGTATGTCCAAAAGCACTTTCTTGAATTCTTTTTCAGTCTCTTTTCCAACCAACTCACACCCTTTATTCATAGTGTGTAGAGTTCTTATCTTAGTTCTTAGATGAGGTTTTACCTGATCTAACAGTATCGCCTTCTCATCATGTGAGAAAATAGGGAGATAGTATAGACATTTAAAATTGAATCTAATCATCCTTCATTAATGATTCTGTATCTCAAGATTTCAAGACTAGGTCTGAATCCTACCTCAGGAGGAGATTGAGTATTATTTACTTTGCTTCAAGTTTTCCTTGAGGATGGGTGGCTTGTGGCGACTTGCTTCCTTCTTCTAGTCAGCTTGCTTGGCACAGGAGGCAGAGACGATTCTAGGTCAATAGTAGTAGAGGGTACAGATATGCTCTCACTAAACTTATTCCTTTTCTTCTTATGGATGTCATCAGATTTTTCAATTTTGACTTTTGTAGGTGTTTGCTTAAGTTCTCTAGCAATTTTAGCTTCCCTAGCTTTATCTAGGTCTTCTTTGCTAACACCATGAACTTTCAGAATGTTAGAGGTAATCCTTGATGCTTTCCTTTTATTATATGCACTGTATAGGACATAATCAACTTGATTTGTCTTTTCTCTATATGTTCCCCATCTATGCTCATTTGGATCTTTAGGCGCAGATAGGACTTATGCATATCCTTCCAGAATATGTTCTTCTACCTCATAACCAAGTGGGTGAACCCACTTGGTTCTTGGCTCAAGTTCTTCCATGCATGTACAGTCTATTTCTACCAGAAAGCATATGGTGTCCTTGTATTTGTCAACTATCATCTCAGGTATTTTGAACCTCTTATGCATCTTAATTATGAATGTCTTGATCTCCATATCCATAGAATCCTTTATACTGCTTTCAGATGTAGCTTTTAATGAAATTTGAGACAAGGTTGGTTTGCTTCTGTCTAGGTAAAGATTAGAAACCTTACTAACAATGTGGAAGTACATGTATATAATCAAATAACCAAATCTGAATATTTTTCTTTTGTCATACTTGATAGCTTTAATATTCTCAATTAGCTATGCACGCATTATCTCACAAAGGTTATATTGAGTGTTATCTCTTACTATCCTTATTGCTGCACTAATTGTAGCTGTGGATAGACTATTTAGTCTGCTTGCATGCTAAAACTTGTAACCAAGTATCATGGTGATGAGTTTAATGCCTTTCTCCACAATAGGATCAACAATCATTCTGTGCCTATCGCTCCTAGATAAGCATACCTACTCAACCTGTTTCTTGACATCCTTTCCAGTGGGAAGAACGAGACCAACCTTAGAGAGTCCAATCATCTAATGAATGAGATCAGTAGTAATACAACTAGGAACTACACCAATTAAAGATAGATCATCATGAATCCTACTGAGTAGAATTTTAACCCATTTTGGTTCATATAACTCATGCGCATTTGTATACTCAAAGATAGGGTTATCTGAGAGATGTGAGAATTCATCCTTGAATGAGTAATCAGGGTTAATAATATATTCCATGAGCATCGTTATGTTGTTATCACCAATATACTCCTTCTTACAGTAACTGTAAGCACGTATATCATTAACATGCACGACTCCTAACGGAGTCTTGGAAAATGCCCCTTCAACATCATCCAAAACTGACTTGAAAGGATGCTTCTGAAACACATATCTCTTCTTCTCAGAGATGTCAAAAACTATAGGAGTTTCCATTACTTACTTGTAGCTTTCTTAAATAGGGTTTTCATAGAGATTCTAAAATGACGCGTTCGTGCTAGGGTTCCATTACAACTGCAATCTACTTTGCTAACCAACCAACGGTAATTAGTCAATACTAAGATGCTTGAATCTCCTATTCACTCCAACTTCTCAATCTCAAATGTAAAGTGAAGACATTAGATCTTTTAGTGACTTATAAACGAGTTACTGCAATTAATGCTTGTTGTCATAAAACGGTTTCCACTGTCAATTCCAAATTTAGTTCCTGCTCCACTTAGAACCTTGCACTCTTGCATACTATATCAAAATTTTACCAATAACATAAACCTAAAGGTGCATACTCAGAGATGAGTATACCTACCACACAGGGCTTTAGAGATTTTCAATCTCCCCCTATGACCATCAGGGTCATTTATCCAGAGGTGGAAGTTGCATCGACGATGGATGCATCTACCACTTTGTGAACACCATCATCTTTCTTTACTTAAACCCATATTTTGCCTGAATCTTCTATAGCTTTCACAAACTTGACTTCTCTAGATTCTTCAAATAGAGATCCTTGAGACTTATTAAGTCTTCCTTGTTTTTTTTCTCTAGATCTGCAAAACCTTGAGATGTGTCTAGCCTTGTTACAAGAGTGACAAATCACTGGAGGCTTGTTGACATGATTAACCATGTTGCACTGTTTAGCTGTGTGTCCATTGTAGTTGCATATCTGACATATAATGTTCTGATAATTTTGTTGTGATTGATTTCTCTAATTGTACTGAGTCTGACTTCTCTGATTGTACTGAGTTTGACTAATTTGTGTTCATATTTAGGTGGTTCTTCCTTAGCTTCTGCAAGATTCTCAGTTATCTTTGCTTTTGTAGAATCCTCTTGTGCTTTTTTTCTTGCATTGTATTGATTTGAATTTGTGTTTAATTGTATCCAACACTAGTGGTATCACCTCTTAACTTTTGTGCATAAAGCTGTGATTTTAATAGATCAGAACTTGTGTGTAATTTTTCAATATTATTCTTGGCTTCTATCAACTCAAATTCAATATTTTTCTTGATGTTCTCCAACTCCAAGATTTTCATGTTTGCTTGCATAAGTTCTTCATCTAATTGTTTACTTTCTTTAGTCCTTTATTCAATAGCTATCTGGGTATATGTTAACTGTTCATTCAAATTTTTGACCATTTTTCCCAAATCATTTGTATAGCAATATTTCAAATCTTTTCTTAATTTTTTTATGAGCATTTGCGAGCCATCAAATTTCAATTTCAGTTCTTCATTTTATTTTTCAGATCTATCAAGGTCTTCAAGAGCTACTTCAAGATTCTTTTCCAGATGTTTCACTTCTGCTGATTCCATGATCTCCTCAAGTGGTTAAAATTCTCTCAGAGGAAGAAAGCTCTGATACCAATTTTTAGGAATGGGAACACTGAGAGGGGGGGTTAATAAGTGTTCAACAATTTATTATACTTCAGAAAATTGAGACTTAGCCCAATAAATAGATAAAAAATTCAATAAGAAAAGTATATAACACATAACTCAAGATATGTTTACGGGGAAATCTTGATCAGAGGAAAACCCCGATGGGAATTAGTACCCACAAATAATTGCACTAGTCTTATGAATGTGTTAGAGTTCCTTTGAGTTGTTAGGGGCAGTCATTACAATGTTGAGTACAATTACCCTATTAGGAGTCTTTTACAAACCCTATTAAAGGTGGATGGTACACTTCCAGAGCTCACTGCTCAATAAGAATAAGGCTACAACCTCTTGATAATAGATACTCACAATATCTGAAAGTTGAACTATTGTTATGACACTGCTTGTCTGATCAGTTCCTTTTATGTGCTGAAACTCTAATCACTAGTAGAGCTTTATCTCATGCTATTTTTTCTTCTTTTACTACTATCTTACTTATAATTACTATCTTTTTCACCATTCGACACTCTAATACAAAATACATGTTAAGTATATATACATATTGTTAGAATACTTCAGGGATAACTGAGAGGGGGGGGGGGGGGAATCANACATGTTAAGTATATATACATATTGTTAGAATACTTCAGGGATAACTGAGAGGGGGGGGGGGGTGAATCAATTATCAACAACTTTATCTTTTCTTATACTTATTAATCCAGATTGATACAAAGTATATGCACATTTAGATAACACATTACACAACACATCAATTTGGTTATGGGGAAACCAAATCGTTAAAACCGCAATGGGAATTAGCACCCACAAAGAACTATACTGTATATAGTAATCCCTGTTAAAAGATCTTTCAACCCTGTTAGGAGTTTCTCATTACAATGTAGTAATATAGTGACCTGGTTAAGGAATTGACCCTGTTAGGAGTCTTTTACAATAACCTTGTTAGGGGTGGTGGACTCACTGTCCAAGTACTCACTGTCCAAGTGGTGAAGGTTACAACCTTCTAGTTATTTGATACACACTGTATCAACAAGGTGAACTGCTATTTGTGACACTACTTGTCTGATCAGTTCCTTTTATGCACCGATGCTTTAACCTCTTGCAAAGCACTAAAACAATCTTATCTATATTCTAAAAGCTTCAGCTTCAATATCAATATTATCAACATGTGATAAATATAGCTCTGCTGCTTTAACACTCTGCTCTGCTTTTCTTATCTCTGGCTTTCGCAAGTCTTCTTATCACAAATGACCTTCTATAAGTACATACTCCAAGTATGAGATCATGGGACCTGTTAGATAACTCTTCATAACATCCTTGTTGGCTCTACTAAGAACGTAAGCATAATTACAACCGTGCAAGAACAAACTGAATAGACGCGTCGCTTCACTAAGTCAGCTTCACCAATTTAACCATAACTTTGCAATCTTCTTGAAATATGTTTGGCACCTTTAGATTAATATCAAAAACTCATAATTCATCATGAATATACACACACATATCATGAAGATAGGCGCAACTCAATAAACACATTACATACGTCAGCCTTAAATCGTTATTCCTCTAGAACTGTAACCGTCAATAACAGAATTACATATCTTTACTGAAACTTTATATCTGGGTCTGCGTGTATGAACATAACATAATAAACATGTCAACAACATGTATCTATCCATGCAAGTCTTCATGTCATCATATGGATAAGTACATATAGAAGTACTGCTGTGTATTATATGTTGTCATTAATGACAAACATACAATCAATCAACTATTCAGAATCAAATCTCCAACAATATCCCCCTTTGGCATTGATGGAAACATATGATAAAAAAAACTTCTGTTCATGGTGTCTTCTTTCTTTTTACAATCTTCTCAATATCCTCACGAAAGATTCATCTACACTGCTGCAGTTACATAGACTGTGTTTTATATGTATACTCCCCCAGAGTATAAGCTCCTTGTATGTGTTCCTTATTTAGCTCTTTGTTTGTGTTCCTTGTTTTTAGTACATACTCCCCCATTGACATCAATGGCAAAGGGCGCCATAAACCATTATGCATAGGTACTACTCCAGAAGTAGAGTATTCAACCATTCATTAGTCACACAGGACTGATGTACTTGCTACTTTCTCTAATCAGACTTAGGAGAGGGAATTAATCCCAACTTCTCCCTTAGATACTCAAAAGTGTCCTTTGCTAAAGGCTTCATGAAAATGTCTGCTAACTGATCTTTTGTGCTTACATCGTCCAATTTGACTTCCTTGTCCGCAACTTTTTCTCTCAGAAAATGGTACTTGATCTCTATGTGTTTTGTCTTTGCGTGCATCATAGGGTTCTTAGACATGTTAATAGTACTAGAGTTATCAAAATGAATAACAATAGGATAATCAACTTGAATACCAAAGTCTTTAACCATCTTCTTGATCCAAACAATTGTTGTACAATTCAGTGCTGCGGCAACATATTCTGCCTCTACCGTTGACTGAGACATACAATTTTGCTTCTTGGTTGTCCAAGATACCAACCTTTCTTGAAGAAATACTGGTCCTCCTGAAGTTCTCTTCCTATCATCAATACAACCTGCCCAATTAGCATCAATATACACATGAAGTTGTGTATTCTCTGATTTAGGATACCATAAACCATAGTCTATAGTTCCTTTAAGATATCTGAATATCCTCTGGGTTGACATTAGGTGATTGTGCTTGGGTTCAGCTACAAATATTCAAACAATGCCAACTGCATTAGATATGTCAGGTCTTGATTGAGTTAGATAAATAAGCTTTCCAATCATAGATTTGTACAATGTTTTATCAACTGTTGTAGAGCCATCATCTTTTGAAAGTTTACTTCCTGTGATCATAGGAGTGCATACTGGCTTGCAATCCTCCATCTTGAAGGTTTTCAATATTTCTTTTACATATTTTGACTGATTAATGAATATTCCTTTTTCTGTATGTTTTACATTCAATCCCAAAAAGTTTTTTATAGGACCAATCATGCTCATTTCAAATTCATTCTGCATTTCTTTTGCAAAGGCTATACTAAGCTTGTCATTACCTCCAAAGATAATGTCATCAACAAATATGGCAACTAATAGTAATCCATCAGGTGTTTGTCTTGTGAACAAGTTGCAATCTGCTGCTCCTTTCTTGAATCCAATCTTGGTGAGATAACCATCTAGTCTCTCATACCAAGATCTTGAGGCCTGCTTAAGTCCATAGAGTGCTTTCTTTAGTTTGCATACCATGTCTGGTCTGTCTGAAAGGTTAAATCCTTCAGGCTGTTCTATGTAGACTTCTTCCTTTAAGTCACCATTCAAAAAGGCTGATTTGACATCCATTTGATAAACTTTAAAGTCTTTTAATGTTGCATATGCCAAAAAAAAAATTATGGCTTCCAATCTACTCACAGGGGAAAATGTATCAGTGTAGTCTATTCCTTCTCTCTGCACATATCCTTTACATACTAATCTTGCTTTGTTTCTTATTACTGTACCTTCTTCATTCATTTTTTTCTAAAAATCCACTTTGTTCCAATCACATTTTTATCACTTGGTCTAGGAACCAATTCCCATGTGTCATTCTTGATTATCTGATCTAGTTCTTCTTTCATTGCATTGTTCCAATCATAATCATTACAAGAATCTTCAACATTTAATGGTTTAATTTGTGAAAGTCAACATACCTCTTCATCCATTGTTAGATTCTTTGCTTTTGATCTGGTCAAAACACTGCTGCTCTGATCTCCAATGATATCATTTTTAGAGTGGTATCTGGATGTAAACTTAGGAACCTTAGGTGTGAC
>MU223590.1:1175867-1190561 GCA_018584345.1 Thuja plicata | reverse complement strand
AAATCTACTCAGAACAACAAAACACGTAAAATATAGACAGACTTCTCTTTATTGATTATACAGAAGATTACAACTCTCTGCTAGTCTATTCTCTGCAACTAACTAACTCACTGAACTCAACTGAACTAAACTATCTGAACCCTTTTCACAGATTCTTCTTCTCTATTTATCTCTGGCTTCTCCTTGATTCTGTAACCCTGGTGGTTACCTGTCAAGCTTAGTCTTCCAGCTGTTCTCTGTTCTCCATTCTCGTCTGCAATCTGTCATCACCTTCTCTGCATGTTCGACACTCTGGTCATCTCTTTTCCTTTGTGTCATTCCTTTTCTGTTTGGCGGTTAAGACTTTTCAATGTCTTCTCCTTCTGACACGTCAGCATATTTGACCATTTGACTGTTCTGTTTTCCATCGCGTAGTCGCGAATGAAAATCACCTTTCATGTCTTGTTCTGCGACTGAGTGATTACCTACTCGTCGCGCTCTCGCTATGCATTTACCTGACTTGGTTTTTACCTCGCGACTGAGTGATGACTCTTTATCACGCACCCGCAATGCATTTACCCAAGCTGTGTTTTACGTTGCGACTGAGCGATGAGCTCAAGTCGCATACCCGCAATGCATTTTCATTAACTTCTCCTTGCTCTGCGAGTCTGTGATGCCTGTTAGTCGCGCACTCGCTACACGTTCATCCAAGCTGCTACTTCCTTCGTGACCTTGCGCTGCATAGTAGTCGCACTATCGCTCTGTCTAGAGATGAGCTGACTTTCCTTATGCGACCGAGCGATGATCACTCGTCGCGCACTCGCCACGCGCTTCCCCGAGCTGACCTTTTCCTTGTGACTGAGCGATGACCTCACTGTCACATACTCGCCATGCATTTTCATTAACTGTCAATTCACCTGCGACCTGGTGATGCATTGGGTGTCGCTCACTCGCACACCATGACTTAACTATTTGTCTTCGCGACTGAGCGATTTATTTCACCGTCGCGTTGTCGCACTGTGTTTTCTCTGACTGCGAATTGACTCACGAGCTTGCGATGAGCTCCTTGTCGCATTGTCGCACA
Organism: Thuja plicata; assembly: GCA_018584345.1. Lineage (NCBI taxonomy): Eukaryota > Viridiplantae > Streptophyta > Pinopsida > Cupressales > Cupressaceae > Thuja > Thuja plicata. The sequence goes on along the minus strand of MU223590.1, from coordinate 1,189,498 downwards.
CTGTTTTTCCTGCTAGCCGTCTGCGACTGAGCGACTAGTTCCTCATCACGCACTCGTGCACTAATAGACTTAACTCATAACTAGCTCGCGAGTGTGCGATGCATTCCTTTTGCTGCTCTCTGCTGGCTCCACGACTAGGCGATTAGGCAAAACATGACTTGCTCGTTGGAAGACTTGTATCAAAACTATTATCAAAATGTTGGGGCTAGGGTTTTGAGCTAACCCTAGGGTTCTCTGCACCACTATGAATGCTTTCAATCCACCAAAATGACTCTGCAACTACTAGTGATCCCTAGCCTTGCCTCACTGGCTCACCTAGGGCATCACCTTAAAAATGGCTGCCATAACTTCTAGGGCCCCTCCTTCACTGTACACAATTTAAATGGATTCAATCATCATAATCCAAGAGCCCATGAAAGTGCCACAGTGGAAAATGGATTTATGACCCCATTTGTAGGTAATGTTCTAATCAGACTAGCGACTGGACCAAACTTAAAAGATTTTGTACAAGAAACTAAAACTACTAAATCAAAAAAACTAAGACCACAAGAAGTATTGAAACAACCTAAATTTGACTAAACAAAGCTTATAGAAGTAATTTCTATCCATTAAACCATCCGATCACTTCAAAACACACAAACAGTCACTATTATTGCATTACATAGTCCGTACATAAAGTTACTCCAACTTGCCAACATTGAAAATAGCTTGAGGATGGTCTTATATAGTTGACCAAGATGCTAAAAAACTGATTTCAGATAGTTAAGGAACTAATTCCTTTGAAGTTGCATTCTTGTCATAAATGTTGTCTATGTTGTCAATGACAACATTGACACCTTTTGCAACTTTTTGGATATGTTATCCAAACTTGGTCTAACCTTGTCAAAATTTGTCCAAACCAATAGTTAGGATGAAATAACACCAAATAGGACCTCTAGTCCTTTCTTTGACTCTTTTGGAAATGAAATACCGAAAACACCCTATTGGACCTAAATGGACACAAAGTCTCAAAGGACCTAACAAGACACATCCTCCTACTTAACACTCTACACACTAGGACTCTTGGTCCCTTTATTCACCTAGTGGTCTAGCTAGAACCACTAAAATCCAAAACATAGAAGAATCCCTAGGTTACATTATATCAACTAGCCCACCTAGGTCCGCCTGCACCATACTCCCCCAAAAAGGAAAAGCTATGTCACTCTTGTGGATAGTAGATCCTTTCAGATGCCCACCTTCTTGAAATATACCTTTGCAATCCATGAGGCCTCTGACTCTGGTCTATCCTTCCACTAAATCAAATTTTCCATGTAGACCTTGTGTCTAGTAGTCTTCTTAACTTGGGAGTCTAGAACTTTGTCATCTACCATCTGAAACTTTGGAGGTAAGACAGCAACCTCCACATCATCACTGACCCCTTTACTGTTTGGATTGAGCTCATCCATCATCCCTCTAAACTGGATTAAATCTTGAACATTAAACACTGGAGATATGCTCAAGTCTTAAGGTAAGTCCACTTTATATGTATTAGCCCCATATTTAGCCAATATTTTGCAAGGTCCCACCCTTTTCATTTGAAGCTTGGTAGGGACACCCTTCTATAGCCTTGATTTTTTCAAGTGAACCATGACAAAGTTACCCACTTCAAACTAAACATCCTTCCTCTTCTCATCAACTTTGGTTTTCAACTTATGTTGACTGTCTTGGATCTACCTCTTGACTTGGTCTTGGATCTCTTTCATGGTATGGGTTAAGTCCTCTTCACAGAAACTTTTATACTCCATCCCACCAAGATCCTTGAGCTCACAAACACCCCTTGGGTGCATCCCATAAACCACCTCAAATGGGTTCTTTCCTGTCAACCTATTCTTACTGTCATTGCAAGCATATTCTTCTTAGGGAATGACCACATCCCAAGTCTACCCATACTCCTTATTTAGGAACCTCAATATGTTACCCAACACCCTATTTACCACCTTAGATTGGCCATCAGTCTGAGGATGGTAAGCTAAACCAAAAGATAGATTAGTTCCCAATCTTGACCACAAAGTCCTCCAAAAATTACTCATAAATTTCACATCCCTATCAGAAACTATACTCAAAGGAAGACCATGAATCCTCAAGATCTCCTTAAAAAATAAATAAGCAATGTGACTAGCACCATTAGTAGTTTTACATGGGATGAAATGCCCCATTTTACTAAATCTATCAACAACTACATAAATGCTATCATACCCCTATTTAGTCTTGGGTAATTCGACAATAAAATCCATATTCACACACTCCCATGGCCTATTAGGGACTGGTAGAGGCTGATACAACCCCGCATTACTTATTCCTCATTTTTCCTTCATGCAAACAACACACTGCTCCACATACTTGGTGACATCTTTCACCAAATTTGGCCAATAGTCTAACCTTTGGACTAGTTCCAAGGTTTTATCCTTACCAAAATGACCACTTAGAGAACCATTATGTTTCTCCTGTATGAGGTTCATCCTCATTGACCCTTTAGGTGCACACAACTGATTTCCTTTGAACAACAATCCATTTTGTAAAGTAAAATCAGAGAACTTTCTATGAAAATGATTTTCAAAATCAACACATACCTTATAGGCCTCACCAAAATCCTCATCTACTTTGTAGAAATCTCTCAAACTATCAATCCCAATGCTATTCGATTGGACTTCTTGTACTGTCAACAATCTCCTGCTTAAGGAATCTGCCACCTTATTAAGTTGACCCTTCTTGTTCTTTATAGTGAAAGTGAATGCCTACAAGTACTCCATCCACTTCAAATTCCTATTTCTTAGCTTCTCTTGTGTGTTAATGTAACTAAGAGCCTGATTGTGGGTAAATACCACAAATTCCTTAGGAAATAGATAACACCTCCATTTTTTCAAAGATTGAACTAGAGCATATAGTTGCAAATCATAAGAAGAGTATTTCTTCTTAGCCTCATTTAGTTTCTCACTAAAGAAGGCAATTGGTCTGCCCTCTTGACTCAATACACCCCCTACTTCCATTCCACTAGCATCACACTCAATGGTAAACAACTTCTCAAATATTGGCAATTGTAGGACTGGTTGAGTAGCCACTTGTTTCTTCACCAACTCAAAGGCTTTCCCTGCTTCTACTGTCCATCTAAACTTAGTTTTGACCCCACCGTTTATTGTATCCATCAATGGTGCACATATCCCACTGAAATTTCTAATAAACTTCCTATAAAATTTGGCAAGGCCATGAAACCTCCTTACCTCTATGGTTGTGGTAGGTGGAGGCCAGTTTAGGATGGAAGAAACTTTGTCTTTTTCCATCTTCAAAGACCCCTTAGACACTACAAATCCCAAGTAGACTAGTTCTTGTTTGAAGAATTCACACTTCTCAAGGTTAATATCCAATTTCTCCTCATGTAACCTTTTCAATACTACCTCTACATTTCTGATATGCTCCTCTTTTGTCTTAATAAATATGAGTGTATCATCAAGATATACCACCACAAACTTCTTTGTGATTTCCTTGAGCACCTCATTCATGAGCCTCATGAATGTGCTCGGAGCATTAGAGAGGCTAAATTGCATAACAATCCATTCATATAATCCATTAGTAGTCTTGAATGTCATTTTCCATTCATCACCTTCCTTCACCCTGATTTGGTGATAACCACTCTTCAAGTCCAGCTTTGTAAAGTACATTGCCCCTCCTAGGAAATCCATGAGATCCTCTATCCTAGGTATAGGGAACCTATACCTTATTGTGATTCTATTTATTTCCCTTGAATTTGTGCAAAGCCTCCATTTTCCTCCCTTCTTGGATGCCAAAACAACCAGGACTACACAAGGGATGATACTCTTCTTGATCAAGCCTTGATCCAAGAGTTCTTGTACCTGCCTAGCTACTTCCAAGTTCTGATCTAGAGTAAGCTTGTATGTTGATTTATTGGGTAGAGATGCCACTGGCACATAGTCTATTTGATGAGTTATAACCCTCTTAGGTGGTAGGGTTTCAGGAGTACTATCACTCACAATGTCCTTGTACTTCTCAAGCAATTCTTGCACCTCTGTTGGTAATGGCTCCTTCACTAATTTTTCCTCCTCCTTAGGTCTTAGCACAATGGCATAACCTTCCCCCTCATCATCCTTGATGTCATTTACAAACTCCTTACCACTGCATAACATGACATTAGGAGTTGTAGTTTATGGCTCTTCATCCTCTAGCAAAGACTAAATTTTGAAAGTCTTCCCTCCTTTCTTGAAGGTGATGGAATCCTCCTTCCAATCATATAATACCCCATTATCAAATTTCCAAGGCCTCCCAAGTAGTAAATGGCAACAAAACATTGGTAGGATGTCACAAAGCAATCTTTCCTTGTACCTTGCTATTGAGAACTCTACCCATGTTTGCTCATAACCAACACACTTTGGCCTTTGTTGAGCCATGTCTCCTTATAGGGATTCACATGGGGTATCTTGGCTAGCTTAAGTTTCACCACTGCCTCCTCTGAAATGATATTCTCAGTTGAACCAGAGTCCACTATTACTTTTCAGACTTTGCCTAAGATTTTACATCTTATTCTAAATAGAGCTCTCCTATGCTTGGGCTCATCCTTGATTAGATTCCTTATCAACACTCTCCTGAACATCAAATTCTCACCCATCTCTAAATCTATATGGTCTATTTCAGGAGCTTTGACACTTGAAGTGTCTTCATGTGTATATGCTATCCTCTAGTCACTATTTTCTTTAGAAGGTTTTTCTGGACATCTATAGGCTAGATGGCCTAATTGTCCATAATAATAACATTTCATGGTTGCAAAATAAGAACTACTTCTACCTCCTATTCCTATGTTAGGACCACCATGATTACCCCTACCTCTGTTATAGCCTCCTCTTGAACTGCTTTTAGTTTGTTGCTCTGTCAATTTATTCTCTCCTTGTTACCTTTGTTCACTTCCCCTGCCTTGGTAGCCTCCTCTTTGACCCCTCTGGTCTCTCCCTCTACCTCTATTGTTATTTTTATTCTTGAAGTTAGAATCCCCTTCTTATTCTTTTCTTCCACTCTTATAGCCAATTGATTAAAAATTTTGTATTGTAGTAGGTGTCCATAGGCTAATCTCCTCTTGGATGTTCCACTTCAATCCTCCCAATTATCTAGCCACTTTGATTGACTCGTCTTCCTGCAATTTAGACCTTAGACACAATCTTTGGAATTCCTCAGTATATGAGGCCACATCTAGGTCTTTCTATTTTAATTTTTGTCTCTTCCTATGAAGCTAGATCTCATAATCCTCTAGAAGATAGTTGTCCTTAAATTTAGTTACCATGGCATTCCAATTTTCTATTGGTTTCTTTCCCATGCTTACCCTCTCATCTTGAAGGTATTTCCACCAAGTCAAGGCTGACCCTCTGAGTCTAGACTTGGCCACTTTGATCTTTTGGGCTTCAGTTATACCCTCACACTCGAAGTGATTCTTCATTGCTTCAATCCAGTCCATGACTGTCTCAATCTCCATCTTTCCTCCAAACAAGGGTATCCCTTCCAAAGCCTTTCCACTTAATGCTTTTATGGCTTTTAAGAAAGTTTCCTCATTCAACACAGGGTCTGGTTCAGGGATGAATTCTTCATCTTCAATCTTTTTCTTACCCCTTTTGTTGGTTTCAACTTCAAAGTCTTTCTTCCTAGCAGCATCTGCTGGTTCTTCCATCTTTAACCTCATTACTTCCAAGGTACTCTCAAGGAGTCTATTTTTCTCCTTTTTCTCTTCTATTTCCTTGGCTAGTTCTGCATTTGTCACCATCTTTGTAGAAGCACTAGATTCCACTTCTGACATATACCAATTTTCCCAAGTTTCTCAACTAGCTTTGGTACCACTCCGATGTAGCACTAGTCTTGCTTCTTCCTAGACCTCTTCTAGGGTCTTCTAGGTCACTCTATTGAACTACTAGGGTTATTTAAAAATCCATAGGCTCCTTAGGATTATTATCACAAGATCCTAATCCATTCAACTAGTGAACACCATTATGTAGAATAAAACACTTCCAAACTCCCTTCTAGACCTCAAATGGTCTTTCTTGCCTCATTTGCATAAAATGCTCCAACTTATCCAAATTGGGCTATGCTCAATCCAAAAAGAGGATTATGGTTTCCAAGATGTTCATAGGACCCTTTCCATCACCTACAAGCACACTTAGCATCAGAACCCTAATCGAGTTCCAAGAAAATCCACAATTACTTCCCAAAAAGGGCTACAAGCAATTAGCCCTACTTAGTCACCTTTCCTACAATAACTCACAAAATGTCTTAACAAGTGTCCAAAAAAGTATAGGATCCAAATACCCTTTTCCATGACACTAGAGATTTTCTAGGTCTAGGGCTCCCAAGCTGTCCGTACAACTTTGCCTATAATCAAGGCTAAAAATTAGGGTTTTGAGGGTTTCAAAACTAGTCTAATAGAAACTCCATTTTTTCTATCAAAAAAAATTCACCAAATATTCCCACTCACTTTGGGACCTCATAACACACCACTCTACTCCTCTCTAATCTTTGAATGAAGCTATGAATGCTTTCAATCCACCAAAATGGCTCTACAACTACTGGTGATGCCTAGCCATGCCTCACTGGCTCACCTAGGGCATCACCTTAAAAATGGATTCCATAAATTCTAGGGCCCCTCCTTCACTATAAACAATGCACATGGAGTCAACCACCATAATCCAAGAGCTTGTGCAAGTGTCACAGTGGAAAATGGAGTTATGACCCCATTTGCAGGAATGTTCCAATTAGACCAGCGACTGGACCAAACTTAAAAGATTTTGTACAAGCAACTAAGAATACTGAATCAAAAAAAATAATACAATAAGAAGTCTAGAAACAACCTACATTTCACTAAACAAAGCTTACAGAAGTAATTTCAATCCATTAAACCATTCGATTAGTTCTAAACACACAAACAGTCATTGTTATTGCATTACATAGTCCGTACATAAAGTTAATCCAACTTGCCAACACTACAAAAAGCTTGAGGATGGTCTTATATAGTTAGAAAAGAAACTATCAAACCAATTTCAGATAGTTAAGGAACTAATTCCTTCAAAGTTGCATTCTTGTCATAAATGTTGTCAATGACAATATTGACAACTTTTGCAACTTTTTGGATATTCTATCCAAACTTGCTCTAACCTTGTCCAAATTTGTCCAAACCACTAGTTAGGATGAAATAAAACCAAATAGGACCTCTATTCCCTTCTTTGACTCATTTGGCAATGAAATACCAAAAACACCCTATTGGACCTAAATGGACACAAAATCTCTAAGGACCTAACAAGACACATCCTCCTACTTAACACTCTACACACTAGGACTCTTGGTCCCTTTAATCACCTAGTGATCTGGCTAGAACCACTACAAGCCAAAACATAGAAGAATCCCTAGGTTACATTATATCAACTAGCCCACCTAGGTGCTCTTGCACCAATATGTGAGATAATCATAGAATGTATCTTAGATTTATCAATCTCTTGATATTTATCATAGACATTTGCAATTGAATCAAATCCTCCTTCGTTAATGATTCTATTTATCAAGATTTCAAGACTAGGTCTGAATCCTACCTCAAGAGGAGCTTGAGTATTCTTTACTTTGCTTCGAGTTGTCCTTGAGGATGGGTGGCTTATGGGGACTTGCATCCTTCTTCTAGTCAGCTTGCTGGGCACAGAAGGTGGAGAGGATTCCAGGTCAATAGTAGTAGAGGGCACATATATGCTCTCAACATAATTATTCCTTTTCTTCTTATGGATATCATTATATTTTTCAATTTTGACTTCTGTAGGTGTTTTCTTAAGTTATCTAGAAATTTTATCTTCCCTATCTTTATCTAGGTCTTCTTGGGTGACACCATGAACTTTCAGAATGTTAGAGGTAATCCTTGATGCTTTCCTTTTATTATTTGTACTGTATAGGACATAATCAACTTGATTTGTCTTTTCTCTATATGTGCCCCATCTAGTCTCCTTTGGATCTTTAGGTGCAGATAGAAGGACTTGTGCATATCCTTCCAGAATATGTTCTTCTACCTCATAACCAAGTGGGTGAATCTAGTTGGTTCTTGGCTCAACTGCTTCCATGCATGTACAATCTATTTCTACTATCTTCTCAAGTATTCTGAACCTCTTCTGCATCTTAATTCTGAATGTCTTGATCTCCACATCCATAGAATCCTTTACACTGCTTTTAGATGTAGATTTCAATGAAATTTGAGACAAGGTAGGTTTTATTCTATCTAGTTAAAGATTAGAAACCTTACCAACAATGTGGAATTACATGTATATAATCAAGGAACCAAATCTAAATATTTTTCTTTTGTCATGCTTGATAGCTTTAATATTCTCAATTAGTTGTGCGCGCATTATCTCACAAAGGTTATATTGAGTGTTGTCTCTTACCATCCTTATTGTTTCTAGAATTGTAGCTGCAGATACACTATTTAATTTTCTTGTGTGCTGAGACTTGTAACCAAGTATCATGGTGATGAGTTTGATGTCTTTCTCCACAATAGGATCAATAGTCATTCCACGCCTATTGCTCCTAGATAAGCATGCCTTCTCAACCTATTTCTTGACACCCTTTCCAGTGGGAAGAACAAGACCAACCTTAGAGAGTTCAGTCATCGCATGAATGAGATTAGTAGTAATACAGACAAGAACTTCACCAATCCAAAATAGATCATCATGAATCATACTGAGTAGAATTTTAACCCATTATGGTTCATAGAACTCATGCACATTTGTATACTCAAAGATAGGGTTATTTGAGAGATGTGAGAAATCATCCTTGAATGAGTAATTAGGGTTAATCATAGATGCCATGAGCATCATTATGCAGTTATCACCAATAGACTGCTTCTTACAGTAAATGTAAGCACGTATATCCTCAACATGCACGACTCCTAATGGAGTCTTGGAAAATTCCCATTCAACATCATCCAAAACTGACTTGAAAGGACGCTTCTTAAACACATATCTCTTCTTCTCAGAGATGTCATAAATTATAGGTGCCAAGGAACCCAAGAGGACTGACCATTTAAAAACAATCGATACACATATGCTCACAAAACATGAGTGCAACATAACTGAGATTTCCTAGTCCTCATAGGCTCCCTAACACTTCTACTCAAATAATATTAATTAATCTATTTACATTTAAGAGTTTCATAATGAGTTACAATTCTAACATATTTATAACCCTTTAGAATAAATGACTACTGTGTGACGAACATGTTTCAAAGAGTAGTCACCAACATTTAATTTACCAACACAATCCACTCTTCATAACTAACTAATGAAATTCATAACATCTATAAAGCATCTTATAAATTTAGTTTCATATAGATATTAGGGTAAAGAATATCATGCATTATCACATACCCCACTACCTAGATGTACATTGTACTAGATATATTTTAAGACACCAACTAAAATGTTCCTAACTCATTCTTAATATCAATCATAAGTTAACAATAAGTGAATCAATTTATTGAGTTACTATCACAATTTACACCAAACCAAAAGTGTAATGTACTTATTTTTTATAGACTTATCTTAATATTTGGCATCTCCTTTCACAATTATACAACTATTCCACCATTGTAATTCCATTATCATTTATCATTCCTATAGACCTTCTTATCTAACAATAACATTTATCTTTGACATAAACAAAAGTTTATTCATAAACCAATCGTATCATAATATTCCTTTATAGTTAATTATATAAGAGAACATACTTATCATATCAATATAAGCCAGGTCCTTATTCACAAAACAAGAGAGAACTATAAGAATAAATTTTCATTCAAAACAATAATCTAAGGCTTCACAAAACAATACTTAAAACAAATACAAGACATAACAAAATATCACTTAACTATACAAAAGGGTTAAGTTTCTAGCATACCCTCTAAGTGAGTGTAATCACATATCATGTTTATTGGGATCCTTCCTGGAAACCATGTAACCCCAGTTACCCCTTTATAAATAGGGATCCATCCTGGTAGTTACCCATGGTCCCGGTACTCCAAGAGGACTATGTGGGCATTATTATGTTTTGTTTCATTATCTTTTGTTTCCACCCTTTCACAGATTCATTATTAGGTTATCACTTTTTACTCACCCACCCATAGGATCATCTGGAAATGACTTTAGGGTTCCAACACCTATGGTGGGCCACTCACCTAGGGTACCTAGTCCCCTACCCAAAACATGACAAAAGAATTGCAATACTTCAAATGCTTTATTTTAGAGGTTTAGGAAACTCTCCTGTGTACTCAGACCGTTAGGATGAGTCCTAACCTTAACCATAAAAAACATAAGAATAGTACAATGATGTAACATACTCAACACACCTTAAGTAAGACATTATGATAAAATTAAAGCAATAAAATGAACATAGAAAAAAATAATCCCAAATGAATTAAACTATCAAAAGGAAGGATGATAAACTGACATCCTAAACCTTCCAAAACTCAATAACAATTAAATACGACTTTAACCACTATTCAAATATAAAATCCACATAGAATTAAAAACCACACAAGAAGACATAATCACTCCCAAAACTATTCAATCCTATTCCACTTGCATTCTATAACTCAAAATTCCTATACTATAGACAACCAGCCATAAATATTACCATAGAAATGATGATTATCATGCACACCTAAGCCAAATTCATTTTCATAATTCTTATTGATAGTTTTTTCTATTCATGAGGCATCTAGAAAATACACATTTAAAGTGCAAATGTTTACTTCAAACTTTAAGATAGAGAATTAAATACCAACTCCAAGAGAAAATACTTGGATGTTAGTATGTTCTTACCTTAGTCTTTCTTGATTAATTTTGTACCTATTAACATGGAATGCAGAAATGATATAACATTTCAATTTACATGAATAAAACACTTCTTTTAACCCAAACGTAAATGGTAAAACCTTGGGGACATAGGTCCTTTACCCAAGTGTTTTCTAATTAGGCACATATGAATCTTACTGAAGGTATAATTATTATATTGTTTTTACTAAGAAAATTTTGGTCCTTTAAAACTTATTCTGAAAAGGGGAAATATATATATATATATATATATATATATATATATATAGAGAGAGAGAGAGAGAGAGAGATTTTCTTTTCTTTCAATTCCTTACTTCAAGAAAGGTATAGAAGAGAGAGGTATATATATATATATATATTATAATATTTTTTGATTACTTGATTTTTTTCTAAGCTCATCATAACACTGCAAACATATTTTTTGATGCGTACATTATAATTTTGTCCTTCTACTTGTCATGAAAGTATAAGAGACAAAAAACATTAAAACTCTAACCTCAACATGACACCAAACTTTCAATATTTACATACATACAAACAAACACAACATACTTTTACTCTGGAAACAAAGTATTACTATTTGAGTGCTACCTTAATCACTTCTTAATTCAATTTTTCAATCCAAATGAACTCTTGTCTCTTTCACAATCACAAGGTATATTGTTTATAGTTACTTAAAATATCACGTCTATGAAATTTAATTAGAATAATTTATGCTAGAAATAACAGAATGGGGAATCATCCAAGGAAAGCAGTATGTATAGTCCTTAAAATTTCTCAAAATAATCAATTTAAAAACAACTCAAAGCACATGTAATGACATTTAAGAGATGCATTGGCATATACGAACGATCCAAATAATCATTTCCTTCCAAACACTGTAGGTTTTAAACAATATAAGTGAAAGGTATAAACTCCCTAGTGATTTATTTTCACCCAAGCCGAACATTTATTTTAACCCATTACTAACCCAAAAGACAAAATATTCAAAATATAAGTAAATTTCTAAGATAATTCAATATTAGTACTAATAGTATTTTTCCAAAACACTAATAAAAGACACACTGAAAGATGCCATTTTCATAACTACAATTCAATTTTGCAAGAATGATGCTAACATTCGTAAGAAATATAATACAAGAGCTTAAGGGTAAGCATAGGTGAGTTATGAGTCCCAGAGTTCCCAGTGTGCAAACCTAGGGCCCTGATACCAGATGTAACGCCCTGCCAGGGAACCCAAGAGGACTAACCATCTAATCTCTAAAGATGAAGTCATTTTTTTTAAACTATTACAATGCACATTTTAAAAATAATCGATACACATATGCTCACAAAACATGAATGCACATAACTGAGATCTCCTAGTCCTCATAGGCTCCCTAACACTTCTACTCAAACAATATTAATTAATCTAATTACATTTAAGAGTTTCGTAATGAGTAACAAGTCTAACATATTTATAACCCTCCAGAATAAATGACTATTGTGTGATGAACATGTTTCAATGAGTAGTCACCAACATTTAATTTACCAATGCAATCCATTCTTCATAACTAACTAATGGAATTCATAACATCTATAAAGCATCTTATAAATTTAGTTTCATATAGACATTAGGGTAAAGAATATCATGCATTATCTCATACCCCACTACTTAGATGTACATTGTACTAGATATATTTTAAGACACCAGCTAAAATTTTCCTAACTCATTCCTAATATCAATCATAAGTTAACAATATGTGAATCAATTTATTGAGTTACTATCACAGGTTACACCGAACAGAAAGTGTATTGTACTTCTTTTTTTATAGACTTATCTTAATATTTGGCATCTCCTTTCACAATTATACAACTATTCCACAATTGTAATTACATTATCATTTATCATTCTTATAGACCTTCTTATCTAACAATAACATTTATCTTTGACATAAACAAAAGTTTATTCATAAACCAATCATTTCATAATATTCCTTTATAGTCAATTATATAAGAGAACGTACTTATCATATCAATATAACCTAGGTCCTTATTCACAAAACAAGAGAGAACTATAAGAATAAATTTTCATTCAAAAGATCACTTACTTTATTAAAAGATAGCATTAGAGGGAAACAAATGGCAAATTCCACATTATTTTAATATTTGTGACATATACAAGTTAGAGCATAAATTTTCCCTTCATTTCACCTAGAAATACCCATTCCTATTACATTGATTCACCCTTTATTTATATTTCATTACATTACCCAAAAATGGATTTCAATAAATAAATACAACAGAATTACAATTCACTGAAGTGCATGATGCAGAAGTAGAATCTTTGGCAGCTTCCAAGCATCAATCCAAAGGCAATGTCATCCATGCAACCACGAACAGTACCTCGATAAGATTAACCACCCAACCACGTGGAACCATGTAGTTCCAATCCCACATGCTAGGAGATAGAACCAAGGTCCACACAAGGCCCTAAGTAATCTAAGGCTTCACAAAACAATACTTAAAACAAATACAAGACATAACAATATATCACTTAACTATACAAAAGGGTTAGGTTTCTAGCATACCCTCTAAGTGAGTGTCTTCACATATCCTATTTATTGGGATCCTTCCTAGCAACCATGTAACCCTGGTCCCCCCTTTATGAATAGGGATCCATCCTGGCAGTTACCCATGGTCCCGGTACTCCAACAGGACTATGTGGGCATTATTATGTTTTGTTTCATTATCTTTTGTTTCCCC
>MU223590.1:1122034-1155755 GCA_018584345.1 Thuja plicata | reverse complement strand
AAATTTAACTCTCTCCTTGAGAAAGACTCACAAATGATTAGACACACTACCTTGTAGTAGGTATATTCCAGATGCCTTACAAATGAACTATACTAGAGCATAAACCATAGTCAAAAGAGACAAGACAGTAATGAATAGGAACTGCACTGTATTCTCATTAATTCAAGTTGTTTCCAGATATCCAGACAATAAACACAAGAAGTAAACATGAAATAGAAGTATGCTTCACAAATAGAATCTCAAAACCAATGGTAACTTGTACTGCACTAGACAAAGATAGGAACAAGAACAAGACTAGGAACCTCCACAGGAACCAGAAATAGGAACCTGAAATCAGAACCCTTCTAACAGAAAAGAGAAGAGAATAAATAGAAGAGAAAAAACCCTAATCTCTCTGAGCAATTGACACCTGTCTCTCCTCAAATCTGACCTTTTACTCATCTTTCCAAGTCTTCAAAATATCTGATATATCTTTAAAATATATCTTTCATTCTTCCACTGAAAAGTCTATCAAATCTAATCTCATCTGCAAAATATCTTTGAAATCCAATCATATCCCCCTTTGAAAATATCTTCTCAAAAATCATCCTAGAAAGCTCTAAGAAATCTGATTTCAAAAGAAATAAATGTGCATTCTGTCTCATCCCTTTTTTGCAAATCTGATTTTTTTATTCTGCAAAAATCTTATCTTTCTTTGCTTGAGAAAATCTAATTTTATCCTCTATCTCCGAAAAAATATGAATATCCCTTGTTTTGAAACATTCCCGGAATGCAACTCATAAAATTTGAAATAAAATACCTTTTCCAAGTATGCACTTACCTTTTAAAATCTGCATAATTATTAAATCATCTTGAAATCCTTATTTCTTGCCTATTTTTCCCAGAAACCACCAGAAATTGGCATGTGGCGCCCTCTTATTCACTGTTATAAACTAAATTTTTAACTGTGCTTTAACCCTGTTACCTTTTCTTCCTTGTCTCCAAGTCGCTGAATAATTTTAACTCATCTATTAACCTTCGGCGACCATGCGACCACCAGTCTCATAGTCGCGAGCAAATTTTCACTTAACATTTTTAACCGGTGACCATGCGACCACCCTTAATTTCTAAGTCGCGAGCAAATTTTACCTCATCTATCGACATTGGGCGACCTCGCGACTGACATCCGATGGCTAATTCCCATCCGAAAACCACGTGACCAGCAACAATCTCCATGTCGTAGCAGTCATCTCTGGCACTCAGCTACTTCGTGACTAACCGCTAGCAGTTAGTCACCAAGTCTCGGCGGTTATCTCCTTGGGTGGCTAACATCTCACGAATGGGTGACTAACCACTAGTGGTCAGTCACCAAATCTCAGAATCCTCGTGTTGATCTTCAATTTGCCTCCCGACTGAGCGACTGGGTCCTTCTCGCGACCATGCGACCAACGGCAAGTGTCCATTTTTGTCAAAATTTGTTTATCTTCATTTTTGGGCATGGAAACCAAGGCAGTCAGATGACTGGGTGCACATGGATAGCCTCTTCTTCTTCTTTCAAATTACTATGTTAGCATCTTTGCATATAAATATTTTGAAATGCCACAGCAAGAACAATGTGGGATAATCCATTTTCATGTTTCAAGAGCCTGCCAAGAGCCTCTGGGCTCTCTTTCTTATTTCAAATACTATGCGTTGGAGTATATAAATATCAAAAAATGCCACTGCCTAGCAAATGTGGGATAATGTCTCCTTGAGTTTCTTTATGGGCAGTTTAGACAATGTTGCACACAGGTGATTGTATCTCGTGAACCAGGAAGAATTTTGAAAATCACTCCATTGAGAATCTAGAGAATTAGATTTACGACAACATATCCAAAAATGAGCTCGCTCCAACGGTTGAATAAAAAGTTATGCCCCCCGCAATATGACTGTGTTTATTGTTTCTGCAAATCCGTGTTTTCTCTTTTTAAAACTTTGTTTCTTTATTCAATGTGTGGCTTCTTCTTCTCAAATATATGCAGCACTCTCCTCCAATGCATGGTCTCCTTCAATTTCTCCAATGTTCAGCCTTCCATTCTTTGGTTTTAACATCATCCAATGGCATTTGCTTCAAACACTTTTAAAATGTCTTTGGTATGCACTAACCTCTCCTCATATGTCTACTCATCATGTCTTTGGAATTTATCAATGGCATGAAATGTTTAAGTCTTTTCCAAGATCAGCATGGATTCCCTTTGATGTTTGAATGCATAGACTTATGGTGTGAAATAATGTGCCTTCAATGCATTCTTTGAAAGTATTTTGAAATGTTTCCTTGTTGTACCAATTCTTTAATAATGTATTAAGACATTTTTAAAATGATCTAAACAACTTAATACTTGATTTCATAAGAGGTGAAACATTAAGCTCCACTTAACACAAACTGTAAAAATTCTTGTCGAACTGATGAAAACTGATTTTAGAAACAACCTCATAATAATGCTAATCAATACCTTGAGCTTCAAAATTCATCATGGTTGCAAAGGCACATGTCATTAATTCAAAGAACCTAGTCATTCAGTGTGGAGGTCACCTGGCACTAAGACACTAATCCCCAAAGTTGACCCCTCGTAAAACTTCTCATAGTTCAAACTGGAAATCAGCAGAAATTGCATTTGAACTAGCCTTTGCAAAAAATATAGACTCATGTCTTGAGGTTCCACTGTTGATCATGGTAATACTTTTAGCTATATGGAGTATACGCAAAAATATCTCATTTCAAAACACTCATCCCATGCAAAGTTACAAGCCACTGAAAATGATTGTTCTGCAAACTTAACTTTGTTTTGCACTGTCAATCTGCATAAAACACCCTTGATACTGAATTCAAAAAATTATCAAATAAGACCCTCAGAATCTCAACTTGTGGATATAGAATCAATGTCACACATGGGACATGAATCCTCAGTTGTCTTCCTCTGAAAATCAACCATTCAACTGATACCAAACTGCAAAAATTGCATCCAAACACTTTTCTGGTTTTTAACACAGTGAAAAAGTAGAAACTGAATCTGGAATTAGCATGGAGAAGTAATCAACTAGATTGATCAAAATCTAGAAATCTTCAAAGAAGTTCATTCCTAGGTCTATAATTCAGATCAACCTTAAATTATGTTCGACCTTGAACTAGGTGCAAATAGGGAAACCACAAAGAATGCCATTTAATTCTGAATTCTGCGATTTCAGAGAAACTTCAATAAATTGGAAACGGAAAGGCTCTGGCAAAGTGGATAAATGGATTGGCAGGAATCCATAAATCTTCAGGTAGGTACACTCCTATGTTTACAATATGAGGGAAAACTCAATTATCCAAAATGTTCACCCGGGTGTAGACTTTCAAGAGCTCAAAGTAGGTCACTCAGAAAACTGCACTTGAAAACTCAGGAAATCAGAATTATTCACTAACTGAATGGTTCTAGAAAACTTGTCATCTGATTTCATAGGGATCTGCAAACTGGAAATATTAGAGTGTGTGACCACTAGAACACAGTACAAAAGGAAATTTCTCAATTGAATCAACTGGTCAAAATTTATAATGTGTCAAACTGGGCTATTCAGAATTCTGATCAATTGCATAATGCATGATAATAGTAAACTACCAACTTTGAGGGATTTAAAATCTAGTCAAAACATATCGAAATGACTTGGGAATAAAAACATAGGTTCTGTGATACACATACTCAACATCTCCAAAGTGGTGGGTCATGACATATTACTGGGTGCAAGATATTCAAAATCAAACTAGGCCATTTACAACAGATTGACACTTGAGCAAAAATGCAGAATTAGGTGACCACCTCAAAATGACTAGTCCATAAACATGTCAGAATTGGAAATCAGGAGCTGGGACCCACTGCATATATCAAATGAAAGGCATTGAAGCCTCTTCCCAATCTTTACTTCATGAAAATCATCCAGGCATCTTTTTCAAGCATTCTATCTGAGCCTTCTCACACAAAAATTTCAAGGGTACTCACTTTGCTCAACTGAAAAAATTAACATGGTCACTCCAAATTTGTTGCAAATTTAGGAGTAGCAACATCATCCACAAAGGTTAGAGCATACTTTGAACCTTGTATGGATATGTTCTCCATTGGACCCAAAAGATCACTATAAATAATATATAACTTATGAGATGCCCTCCATGAAGTACCATGAGGAAAGGGCTCCCTTTTCATTTTCGTACTCATGCACCCCATGCATGTAAGTTTAGATGGAACAATGTGGGGTAAACCTTCAACCATGTTAGCTTTTTGCATCAAAGTAATGTAATCAGAATTCAAATGGCCAAGCTTTCCATGCCATATATTAAAGTCAATATTAACTTTCAAAGAGTACCTTGTAGAGGCAAACTCATAAAACTTAAACAAGTTATTATGATCCATCTTAGCATTAGCAACAACATGATCAGTTTTAGGATCAATAATATAACACATATCCTTATGAAATTTAACTTTGTAATCTTGGCATAATTGAGAAACTGAAAGTAGATTAGATTTCAATTCAGGAACATAAAGAACATTGTGTAATTTTCCATTTGGAACATTAACATCACCAAAACCATCAACTTTGCAACTAAGATCATTAGCTAATTGAATAGGAACATTAGTAGTATCAGGTTGCAAAGAATCAAAAACTTCTCTATGAGATGTAACATGATGAGAAGCACCACTATCAATAATCCATTCTAAGGCATGAGAAGATTTATAAGAAACAGTAAAAGCACGACGGGATTGATTACCTTGAGATTTGAAGTTATTTTGATTATTGTTATTAATGGGCTTCTTATCATTATTCTTTTTAAAACAAACTTTAGTTAGGTGACCATCTTTACCACAATAAGTACAATGTGGTTTTTTGTTATGTTGATTATTGTAATTATTATTATTATTATTATATGATGGCCTAGAATTAGACCTGTTGTCTGAGTAAATATTATTATGATTATGGTTATTTGAATAACCATTATTATGATTATTATTGTTACGATAGTTATTGTTGTTATTGGAATAATTGTTAGTATGATTATTATTATTATGATGATTACTATTAGAAGTATGAGATTTATTACTATGATTTGGATTTTTAGAAACAAAAGCATGTTCAAAAGATTTAATAGTACCAAATTGCAATAATTTAGCCTCCTCTTGACGTAACAAATTTTGAAAGATAGCATAAGTTAAATGAGGAGCTAAAGTAGGAATAACAAGCTGTGAGTGAATGTTAGTAATAAATTGCTGAAACTCTTTAGGAAGACATTTCTTAAGAATAATTGTAATTAATCTAATATCACTTAAACTAACATTAACACCACTTAGTTGATTTTTAACTGCACCAAACTTGAGTAAAAATTCATCCATATTTTTAAAATCATTATACCTTAAGTCTTCCAAGTTGTCTTGGAGTTGAATCTTACGAGATTCTGATGAGCTATTATATGTCTATTGCAAAATGGCTCATGCTTCATGAGCTTTGGTGCAATGTCCAATTAGGACATAAAGATCAAGGATGATGGAGAGACCAATCAAGCCAAGGGCTTCTTCATTTTTGGTTTTCCATGCATCTTTTTCTACTTGTGAAGTAGAGGTATCTGGTTCAATAGCTGCATCTGTAGCAACTTCAAGTAAATGTTTAAATCGAAATAAAAATGAAAAATGAGTTTTCCATTGATGATAATTAGAGCTATTTAGCTTGATTTCAGGAATAAGAGTAGACATGATTAATGATCAATTTTACTTACACAAAGTGAATAACAATGAATATATAATGTGCAAGATTAAGAAAAAGAAGTTCAACTTAAAGTTAACTCTTAATAGAATAGGTAAATAAAGATATTTTAAAAAAGTTTAAATTTTTAATGTAAATGGTGAAACAAATTTTAATTGCAAAAAATTACAGAACTAGCAATAGATATTGGTTAAGATTGATATAAAAAGCTTATAAATTGAACGATTTGAGTTAATATGGAATAGGAAAAATGTATGACTGTTTAAACTTTATTTAATCTAAACAAATTTTTAAAAAAAAAACTAATATTAAATGAAGCTTGGATTTAAAAAAAAATTAATCCAAAGAATAACAATGTTTGAATTACCAAGTTCATGTATATAGATGATTATTTAAATCAACGCTTAATAAACTTATAGGAAAAGAATAATTTGTTAATGATAATGAATGAGATAGATAATATATAATAGATAAAATGAATGAGCAATAAAACTTATTTATGTAAATTAAGATTTGACCAAATTAAACAATTAAAATGAGTCACAGAAGTAAAGAAAATGGAATTGTTCAATCTAGATCTAAAATTAGATAAGAAACCAGAATGAATCAGAATATGCAGATTTTCTGATGAATCTACACTCCTGCAAAACTCAAAAAGTATATATGCCTGCAAAGAAACGTTAGAAAAAATGAATATATACCTGCAAGAAGGCAGTTTGACTGAAATAAATAATAATAAAAGATTAAAATCTTATGTGCAAATTTGACTTCTCAGGTTCTACGCAGTAATAACAACACTACTTTGTAGTAGCTACGCTGCAGTCCAGCAATTAGTTTGCTTAAATAAATAGCTAAATTAGCTTTCTTTAAAAAAAAATGAACCCAAGAATATTGCCAAGTCTGCGCAATATAAGTTAAGAGTTGAGTAATAAGGTAAGATAAAAGGTTAAAAGATGCGCAATACACAGATGTATATGCTACGCAACAGAAGAATATGCTGAATAATATAAAAGTTGAATGATTAAAATAACTGGTGAAGTTTATAAAGCTGTGCAAGTTAATAAAGCTGTGCAAGTTAATAAGCAAGGAATTAACAAAGTGAAATACAAAAGGCTGCGCAAGCAAGGGTATATGTTGCGCAAGTTAAAACAATGAAATGTTGTGCTAGTTTAACTGTAAACTAGAGTAAAATGATTTCAAAATGATACTACTCAATGAATATATAAAAGATTAGGATTAAAAAAGGCTGCACAAAGAGTAAGATATAGTAAACAATATATAAACAATGCCAAACAATGCTAAACAATGTATAATGCCGATAAGATTAATAAAAGTATTAAAAGAAGTTAAAAGTATATAACAGAGATATAGCTGAATATCCTGCAGATTTAAATAGAGAGATATTATAAAAAAAAGTTATAAGAACATAGATGTAAACATTTTAAATGTTTTTAGAATACACACATATATAAAGTAAATTTACAGATTGCAAAGAGATTTAAGCTTGCAAAAAAACTGTTAAAGAAAAATAAAGATTAGAACAAATAAATGCCTGCAGAAGTAATAACAGAGATAGTGCAATACAAACTACAATAAAATGTTAGATATGAGAAAAATAAGAGGAATGAGAAATAATATCAAATCCTGCAAGAAATGATAGAGACAGATTTTAATATAGATTTAAAGCTGAAATAGAATAAGCTAACTTGAATCCCTTGTGATTTGCCTGACAGAGGGTATGTTAGAAAAACATGAAATAAGATGAATAGAGCTTAGATCTGGCAGCAAGCCATCCAAAACTAAGAGGTTAGAGTCACAAAAAAAGTTAGAATTGCAAAAAGAAACAATGAAGCAAAACCTACACCAAATATTAGATCAACAAGAAGAGCTTGCTCCTTTCAATGACACCTTCCTACAAAACACTTACACAAGGATTAAATAGCTCTGATACCATGTTATAAGTATTAAAAGAATGAAAATAAGATCATGAAATAATCCAAGAAAATGAAGTGCAAGAAGGAATTTACCATAAACCAAATGTGAGATAAAGTTTTCAAGATCAATCACCAAGAACATCAAAATACTCCAAGAATCCCAACAAAGAGCCAAGAGAATTTTGTAAGGGGAAAAGCAAAGAAAAACCCCTTTGTGAATAATAAGAATATGGCACAAAGCCTAAAGGATGAGAGCAATAAGCTCAATACAATAATGAGAGCAATGAGAGATTGAGAGGAGAAATGAGAGAGAGGAGAAAATTATTAGAGCAAGTGTGTGAGAGGCATCTCTTAAGTAGAGATGAGTGGAGGAGTTTGCATGTAACTTCCTTCTCCTATGAATGGTGTGTGTGACAAATGTGTGATTCCTCTTAAGGAGGAACATCTATTTTCCTTATTAAAGGAAATATAAAATAGTGACATCTCCTCCTACTTGGACTAGAGGACAAATACAAATAAGGATACCTCGGTTTATCCTTTTAATTACATATTTTCAACCAAGGAAAGATTAATTATAACATATACATATATTTATTTATTTACCTAATAAAATAACCAAGAATCATATTAAAAACATAACTTTCAAGAATAAAAGAACATAGTCAACTAACCAAGATATAAATATCAAAACCATAGAAATAATAATACAACCCAAACCCAAATAGGGTGACTTCCTAAAAAAAAAAACCTAAGTCACAAGGGGTCTACTTGGGGAAACCTTGGTAATATCTCCATGACAACAACATTCGAGAATTTTAAAGGCAGGCTCAGACCTGTGTGGCTAGGTGGAGTCGATGCCTGGTACCTGCATCTTGCATCACCAAGTTGAGAAACAAAAATATATACATATATGTGCTAGCAGTGGAAAAAAAGGAGGGGGAGTGTAACATCATGTAGATCTCCCATGAAAGTGACTATGAATGCCTCCCCTCATCCCACACACACACCATACAATACTCATTCTAAATCATGACTGAGTTAGTATTGTTAGACCCACCACAATCTCAAAATAAAAATAAACTATCATCATTGATAATGCCATCATGTATATAAACCAAATTCCATTAAATATTCTAAGAATATAATTCATTAGGTAACATTCAGATCATTTACAAATTATCATTAGGATGAACATATTATCCAACATATTTTGAAAGCATCTCATCATCTAATCAAATAAGAGAAAGCATAGAGTTCAAGTATGATGTCACTAGGGTATAAGAACCCATAATTCAAAGTAATACTAATTAATTATGAAACAAGGGTCGGATTGAATCCATAATATGATCCATCAGGTGATTTGGGCTAATCCCTAATTAATATTTATCATCACAATCATACATAAATCATACAAGGATGTTAAATATGATTAGGTAAATCATAAAAAGAACCTAATCTTTATGGCAATTTGAATAACATATATACACCATCTAGAACATAGTCATAAAAGTATCTTAATCAACTTAATTCATCCTAGTGTACTCAAACCATCAAAAAGGAAGTTCCTCACACAACAAACATATCAAATTATTTCATAACACGATGTTCCTATAATATCATGAACACATAGTTGGCATCATTACTCAAAGAGAAATATACATCAAACACTTACATGGAGATGAGATAGATTGGACTACTAACTTCAATCATAATCATTAGTAGAGAATAAAAGTCTCAAACTTCCAAAAATCATAATCAGGTTTTGTGAGGGTTGGAGGGGCATTACAATAGGAGTTTCCATTACTTACTTGTAGCTTGCTTAAATAGGGTTTTCACAGAGATTCTGAAATGACGCGTTCGCGCTATGGTTTTGTTATAGCTGAAATCCACTTTTCTAACAAACCAACGGTAATTAGTCAATACCAAGACACTTTAATCTCCTGTGCTCTCCAAATTCTCGATCTCAAATGTAAAAGTGAAGACATTAGATCTTTTAGTGACTTATAAATGAGTTACTACAATTAATACTTGTTTTCGTAACACGGTTTCCACTGTGAATTCCAAATTTATTTCCTGCTCCACTTAGAACCTTTCTCTCTTGCATACTGTATCAAAATTTTACCAAGAACATAATACTAAAGGTGCATACTCAGAGGTGAGTATACCTTCCATGCAGGGGTTTAGAGCTTGTCTATCTCCCCATATGACCAAGAGGGTCATCAATCCAGAGGTAGAAGTTGTGTCCACTATGGATGCATCTACCACTTTGTCAACACCATCATCTTTCTTTACTTCAACCCATATTTTTCCTAAATCTTCTGTAGCTTTCACAAACTTGACTTCTCCAGATTGTTCAAATAGAGATCCTTGAGACTAATTAAGTCTTCCTTGTTTTTTTTCTCTAGATCTGCTAAACCTTGAGATGTGTCCAGCCTTGTTACAAGAGTGACAAATCATTGGAGGCTTGTTGACATGATTAACCATGTTGGACTATTTAGATGTGTGTCCATTGTAGTTTCATATCTGCCATATAATGTTCTGATTATTTTGCTGTGATTGATTTCTCTGATTGTACTGAGTCTAACTTCTTTGATTTTCTGTGTCTGATTTCTTAGATTTGATCTACAGTGTTGGGCTCTATGACCAAATTTATTGCATGAATAACAATAACCATTGAAATTTCTTACCTCTTTACAATCCCTTGTCATATGTCCTTGTTTGTTATAGGCATAGAAAGTGCGGTTAACTATTTTGCATTCATCTTTAGGTGGTTCTTCCTTAGCTTCTACAAGATTATCAGTTGTCTTTGCTTTTGTAGATTCTTCTTGTGCTTTCTTTATTTCTTGCATTGTATTGATTAGAATTTGTGCTTCATTGTATCAAACACTAGTGGTATCACCTCTTAACGTTTGTGCATAGAGCTGTGATTGTAATAAATCAGAACCTGTGTGTAATTTTTAATATGATTCTTGGCTTCTTTCAACTCATACTCTATATTTTTCTTGATGTTCTCCAACTCCAATATTTTCATGTATTCTTGCATAGGTTCTTCATCTAAATGTTTACTTTCTTTAGTCCTTTCTTCAATAGTTGTCTGGCTATCTGTTAGATGTTCATTCAAATCTTCAATCTTATCCTTTAGAGAAATGTTTTCTTCATTCATTTTTTTGACCATTTTTCCCATATCATTTGTAGAGAAATATTTCAAATCTTTTCTTAATTTTTTTATGAGCATTTGCGAGCCATCAAATTTCAATTTCAGTTCTTCCTTTTATTTTTTAGATCTATCAAGATCTTCAAGAGCTGCTTCAAGATTATTTTTTAAATGTTTCACTTCTATTGATTCCATGTTTTCCTCAAGTGGTTAAACTTGTCTCAGAGGACCAAAGCTCTGATACCAATTGTTAGGAATGGGAACACTGAGAGGGGGGGAGGGGGGGGTGAATCAGTGTTCAACAATTTATTATATTTCAGAAACTTGAGACCTAGTCCAATAAATAGATAACAAATTCAATAAGAAAAACATNGGGGGGGGGGGGGGGGGGGGGGGTGAATCAGTGTTCAACAATTTATTATATTTCAGAAACTTGAGACCTAGTCCAATAAATAGATAACAAATTCAATAAGAAAAACATATGACACATAACACAAGATATGTTTACAGAGAAACCTTGATCAGAGGAAAACCCCAGTGGGAATTAGTACCCACAAATAATTGCACTAGTCTTATGAACTTGTTAGAGTTCCTTTGCCCTATTAGGAGTAGTCCTTACAATGCTGAGTACAATGACCCTGTTAGGAGAATTTTACAAACCCTGTTAAAGGTGGATGGTACACTTCCAGAGCCCACTACTCAATAAGAAGAAGGCTACAACCTCCTAATAATAGATACTCACTATCTGAAAGTTGAACTATTGTTATGACACTGCTTGTTTGATCATTTCCTTTTATGCGGTGAAACTATAATCACTGGTAGAGCTTTATCTCATACTGATTATTCTTCTTTTACTGATATATTACTTACAATCATTATCTTTTTCATAATTTGACACTCTAATACAAAATACATGTTAAGTATATATACATACTTAGTAGACGTGACCGAAACATAAGACTTTAGTTAGCCCAAAATTAACATACAAAATGCTTCCAAGTTAATTGGATTAAGCATGTTTACATGGTGATAATAAAATCATTAAAAACATATAAAAATAGGCACATAGCCATAACAAAATAAATTAATATGTGCTAATCAAAATCTGTAGTCGGCTCCATGCTCTATTCTGCTAAACTGCTAGTGACAATTAGATTTGTTGTAACTTCACCATACAGACATATCTAATCATGCGTGTGTAGACATAGTGTAATGTTATACCCAAAAACTTATATCTAAAGGTGTAGACCATGATGAGTTCATTCGCACATGCGCTGGTGCTCTGATCAATGGGTATATCTTTGTCTACACTATCTTCTATACCTAGTCAAATTTTGATCTTCAAAGTTTATGAACTGACAATCAAAACTTCGTATGACTTTGTTGCCATAATGAAAACACAAAACTAGTCATATAATCTTAGTAAAGTTAGCTTTCCAACAAACAATACATAACTCCATTCAAGGTAGGGGAAGTTTCATGGTCCAGATATAACAAGTTATAACCTCTAATCCTTGACATGGGCTTTGACGAGGCCGTTAGGGCTCTTACTAATTTAAATGCATTTATACAGGGTACCAATTTAGAAATTTACTTGACGGTCCAATTTTGTGATGAACATACTATGAATACCCTTGAACCTATCGATGTATTGTCACTCATACATCCTAAAATGATTGAATGAAGCTTACAAGAACAACCTATAAACATCCCCATCTTCTCCAATGAGTACACGCTATCCTTATACCTAATTGTTGTTGAACCATTAATTTCTTCCACCAGCGAACCTAGCATGAATATGACTAAAGTGGATATCAAGTACCTCAATCATAAAATTAAAACAAAATATAGAAATTCTGAAGATGAAAACCACATTCTGGAAATTTCAGAACAAAAAAAAGTAAAAGAAAAGACGCATATGATGGTTAAAACCTCTCTAAGGCACCAAAGGATGGGGTACTTGATATCCTACCTCGTCACTTCCAAAAACAATTTTCAGAATAGATCAAACCGACACAAACTATGAATATTGGGACATCAGAGCATCTACACATAATTCATGTAGCACAGTCATTCTTAATAGAAGAGCTCAAAGAATTCACTGATTTCTTCAAAGTCAAAAAATACTTTGCATGGAGTTACTTGGACATGACAGGTTAAGAACAAGATCTGACTATGCACCATCTTTCTATTGCACCATGTGTCTAACCACTAAAATAGAAGCTTCAAAAAATGCACCCTCATGTTGCTTTGTTAATAAATGTAGAACTAGAAAAGTTACTCAAATCTGGGTTCGTTAGAGCCATTGATTATGCATAGTTGATTTCAAACATTGTACATGTATTAAAGCCAAATAAATCTATCTGAGTTTGTACTAACTTCAGGGATCTTAACAAGGCTTGTCCAAAGGATGACTTTCCTTTGCTAAACATTGATATGATTGTGGATATGGCATCTAGGTATGAGATGTAATCTCTCATGGATGGTTTCTCAAGGTATAATTAGATCAAGATTTCTTTGTAAGTTCATGAAAAGACTACATTCACATGTGCATTGACCACCTTCTACTAGAATGTTATACCCTTTGGACTAGAAAATGTAGGTGCTACTTATCAACAAGTTATCACAACAATATTTTATGACATGATGCATAAGAACATAGAATATTATGTGGATGATACACTTGTCAAGACCATGGAAATATCCATGCACCTACAAAACTTGGGTAAAATTATTGATACAATGGACCAGTTCAGGCTCCAACTAAACCCAAAGAAGTGTGCATTCGATGTAACCTTTGGAAAATTGTTGGGATACATTACCTTAGTGAAAGGAATCAAGGTATATCTTGCAAAGGTACAAGTGATCTTATAGATGCCACCACCCAAGAGCATTAGTTAGGTGAGGAAACTCTAAGGGAGTTCAATCTATCAGAAGGTTTATCTCACAATTGGTGGACAAAGCACAACCATTTACAAATAATCTGGGCAAGGGAGTCATATCAATGGGATGAAGACAGTAATAGGAACTTTGATCAAATCAAAGCATGCCTAGCTAACCCGCAGGTATTGATGCCTCCTACACCAAGAAAATCGTTGATTTTGTACATCTATGCCACAACAATATCACTGGGGGCACTCATAGCATATGAAGATGAAAACAAGAAAGAAATAGCCATCTACTACATCAGTAGAACCTTGATCTCATATGAGATGAATTATTCAATGATAGAGAAATCTTTCCTCATGGTTGTATTTGTGTCTCAGAAGCTAAGACATTACATTTTAGCTCATTATACAAAGCTAGTTGTAAAGATCGATCCATTGAAATGTCTTTTGAGTAAAGCAATTTTAACTGGAAGGCTAGCAAAATGATTCATGCTCCTTAATGAGTTTGACATTAAATATGTTTAACACAAATCAATGAAAGGATAGGCTATTTTAGATCAACTGGAAAACACTCCATTATAGGATGATCTCCCTATCAATGCTAAATTTCTAGACATATCTATTCTGCACTGAACTCACAGGTCTTGGAAAATGTTCTTTGATGGATCTTTCACACAACAGGGCTTAGGTGTAGGTGTACTATTCATCACTCCTTGGAGCTATTCCATCCCAAATGAATACAAGATTTTGTTCCCATGTACAAATAACATCACTAAATATGGATCCTTGGTCAATGGAATCAAAGTAGCTATCGAATGGAAAATCTATGAGTTACACATATTTAGTGATTCCCATCTCATCATCAACCAAATCAATGATTTTTAATAGACTAAGGCTGATAAAACCATGCCTTATAAGAGAATATTTGATGATTTCAAAAAACATGTTATCTTCATCACATTTCAGAAAATCCCAAGGACACAGAATAGAGGGACCGATGCAATGGCTACACTAGCGTCCTCACAACCACAAGAGAAAGAGTTCCACTATGAGTTCCTAGTGGAATAACTTCATTTCCCTACTTACAACTCCCTTGACTCCCACATAAATTTTACTATCATAGGATAGGATTCATCCCGCTACAAACATGTCTATGCCTACCTACACCATTAGGTCATTGTTGATGCACTTACCCGCAATGAAAAGCGATACCTTATTTGCAATGCTTCACAGTATGTTCTCATAGCTGATGAACTTTATAAACGAGGACTAGATGGTACATTTCTTAGGTATCTAGAAAAGGAGGAGTCTAAATGTGCATTGGCTAAGGTCCATAATGGTGTGTGTGGTTCTCACACTAATGGTCTAACTTTGGCTTGAAAAACTACTGAGAGCAAGTTACTAATGGCCAGACAGGAAAAAGGAAGTGGTTAGATATGCAAAGATGTCTAAGAAATTTCAGTTGCATGGAAATATTATACATTCTCCAAGAAGGGATCTAATTCCCTTTATCACACATTGGCCCTTCCAATAGTGGGAATTTGACCTCATCGGTTAGATACACCCATCTTCTTATAACAGGCATAAGTTCATCATCACCGCCACTGAATATTTCACAAAATGGGTTGAGACATTCCCACTAATCAAAGATATTGGCAAACAACTGGCCTTATTCATTCTGAATCACATTATCTATAGATGTGGCATTCATTCATCCATTATAACTAACAATGGTGGATAGTTTAAGAACATCAATATGGATGAACTCTATGATAAGTTCAAGATTAAACAAAACTATTATTCAATCTACTACCCTTATCCAAATGGCCAGGTAGAGGCCTCAAACACAAATCTGATAAAGATCTTACACCATACTGTGAACAAGTCTAGAAGGGATTAACACTTGTAGATCAATCCTAGGCTATGGGCTTATAGAACGAGTATCAGAACACCTACTGGGTCAACTCCCTTTGCTCTCATCTATGGAGTAGAAGCAATATTACCCATAGAAGTAGAAATCCCATCTCTGAGGTTTTCTCTATGAAGTCTAGTCATAGATGAATACCACAGAGTCTCACGGCTACAAGAACTAGAGTTATTGGATGAGCGTCGACAAGTGGCGTTCGATCACCTTAGAGCTTATAAAAAAAAATATCTAGAGGATATAATAAAAATGTCAAACCAAGAGAAATTAAGGTTGGTGACCTAGTGTTGAGAGAGAATCCCTGCAACCAATCTCACCGAGAACAAAAAGGGGTAATTTGAGCCTAACTGGTGTATGCAACCTAAAATGGTCGCCTAAACTATGGGCCCTCATTCTTTAATTTATCAAATTCCTGAATCAATGCTTTGCAACATTTTCAGTTCAAATCAATTTCCTTGATCAAATCATAATTAATTCACTTATTTCAATACTTCCTAAGGTTTGATCATTTCATCAATTATTTTATTTAATTAAAAGAAAACAATCCCTTTCTATTAAATAAAATAATCTTATTTAATAAAAATCTCTTTTAATTAAATAATCTTATCTTATTTAATTAAAATCTCTCTTAATTAAATAATATTATTTTATTTAATTAAAATCTCTCTTTTAATTAAATAAAATAATCTTATTTAATTAAAATAAAATCCCTCTTTTAATTAAATAAAACTCCCCACTTAAATCCCTCTTTGTATTAAAAAAAGGAAATAAATTAAATAAAAATAAATAAAGTTCCTTTTTTCTACACATATTCCTAAGTGGTGGGATTTTTTCCTTTTAATCATAGCCTTTTGATTTTTCCTTTTGAAGATATGAGCACATGGATCAACCATGATTTAATCTCCACCATTGCTCATTTCTTTTTGCCTCTTAATCTCTACCGTCCATTTCTCTTTAAAAGGAAACCTTTCCTTCTCATTTAGAGATAGAATTTTGATGCTATTGTTATGCTGCATGTTTGGAGAGCAACTTCGGAGGAGAATTTGAGCACTTGAGCTTGGATATTGCAACTTCTCTCTTCCTGTCTTCTTCTCTCATGCCCCATGGCAATCCATTTAGATTAATCTTTCACTTGCATATTAGATTAGATTCATGTTTCCTTTCATAGATTAATCTTGCATTTGTATTTCCTTTCATAGAATAATATTGCATTGTTATCATATAGAATAGCTTTCATTTTCATGCATACTTGATGATCATGGAGACTAGCACTCTTGCTTTTTCTTTTTGAATCTCTCATTTAATAGTGTACTTGCATGGGCACAAGCTAGGTCAATTTCAGGGCCTCCATTACAAACCCTTGCACTCCATGAATAGAGAGCTATGAGTCACCATTCGAGACCTCATTCTTGAGCAATCTTGGATATAATGACTAATAGAAGTGTGTCACATTTTTAGCACACATTTTTGGCGCCCATCGTGGGACAGATCTGGCCTCATTTTTCATTTTTCCTTGCAAATATTTTTTCTTCGTCCGTACGACTCTGTGACAAAATTTTGCGCGATGTTTTTTCTTGAAACTGCGTGAATTTTTGCTTTTCTGTGCAAAAATTTGTGCAATTCATGGAGTTTCATCACGTGGCCTGTGGAAAATTTTCATGCAAACTTGTACACCAGACAGAGACCTATTTTAGTTGTTGTGTATTTTCTATTTCTGTTCTTTTCTGGAACTGGTGCAAAGTTTTGCTGCTCTATGCAAATCTTTGCGTGATACTGTGTATTTCTTCGCGTGGCCTGTGTTGAATCTTCACGTGAGATCTGACACCAGAGACTTGCCATTTATTGTTTTTTTCCATGTCTCTATTTTTTTTGTTGACCACTAATGTTTTTTGTTTGCTATTTGTTGTGGTTTTCTGATATGATCGTGAGAATACTTTGGACTTGCGTGGATAAACAACAAAATTCTTGTGTTGCTTTGGACTTGAAATATTTTTTTGCATCTCTATAACATTTGGATTTTGGAAATAACAATGAACCTCTCATTTGTCTAGCTTGAGTGTTTCTTGCTTTCATAGATCATATTTCCAAATTTTGCTCTAAAGAATGAACCTAAATTTGCTTTCTTGCATATATGTTTCACATAGTCCCTATGAACACTATTTGTGGTGATCTTGAGAGAGTGGGCTTCATTTTCTTTTCTTACATGTGAAGCTCTTCTTGACGATAAATCCCCTTGTAGGTAGGGAAGGATTTGTTATTATCTCATGGTCCCACTTAGTTTGGTCTTCAAATTTTGACGGTACTTTCTCTCTTGAGATTGGTGGTCATTTTTGTTGATATACGAATCTTGGATGAGGTGATTTCAAATTAGTGGGTCAATTAATCTTGCTTGCTATGTCTGAGTGAGGTGAAGAGGCTAGAGGATTATGATCTTTTCCCTTTTGGGAGAATCAAAAACTTGGAACCCTTGAATCCAAACTAAGTCCCCATGTGGTTCATATTGTGAGTCTTCCTTGTTAGAGAGGGTTAACTGTAGTGGACATTCCCTTTATTAGGTGAACCACGTGGATGGAACCTCAAGTGGTAATAGTCATTTATTCCATAGTAGAAACAACCACTATATAAATGTCCTTGTGGAAGAAATCTCCACATGTGTGGTCTCTTGTTGGGTTGTCAGATCTCCTCAGCAGCTCCTAATTGATTAAATTCTCAGACTGTGTCAAAACCTCAGTGTGCTAGGATTAGATTTCACCCACTTGAGATTGAAAAAGTTGCAGAGTTGACCATTACTAAAAACTATAGTGCAAACAACTTTATCTTTTCTAGGACTATGTTCTTGATTGAAAAACATTTTGAGAACATACACAAGTAGAATCTTTAGGGAGTAGAATACTATGACACTATTCTTGTTCATGTGCAAGGTTGCTTTGTCCCTTGCTCACTATTTGAAGATATTTGTTTGCTTGGACTCCCTGATTATTGTCTTGTGTACCTGATTCATGATAAAAATCTGTTAATGCATCTAGTTGGTCAATTAAAATGAAAAAAAGTTGAATATTGTTTCCTTCCCATTTGAATCCTCGCGCAAGAGAACATTTCTCCGTGTGGCTCTGTGCATTTCTTTGTGCAATACTATGTGAATCATCATACAGTATTCTGCTAGTATACTATCATTTTTGGTGATTCTGTCACACCAGTCTAGTTTCCTTCACGCTAGACCACAAATGTTTGCGCGATCCTGGGGTAATCCTTGCATGAGATATAATTACTTCGGGCGAAAACTATCTTCTTTTGCCATACCAGTGAGTTATTTTATATCAACTGCCAACTTGCTTGATTTTTTTCCTATCATTTTTGGTCTTCATTGGTTGATCCAGGTCTGATTAGGTCACTTACCCTATTGTTAGAAACTTGTTTACACTTTGGATTCTTGCATTTTGACCTCTTGAACTAGAAATCTTTGATTTTACAAGTGACCTTGCTTGAAGTTGGTAAGCTAGAAACCGTCCTTGTTGAGAAGATAAGTCTTTAGATTCTTTGATAACACACTTGGAGAGTTTTGGTAATCTCTTTTCCATTCACTTTCATAAAAATTAAATATCAATCAATATAAATTGGGTAAATCATCCTCCTGATCCATATGTGTTAGGGTATTCACCCATTCATTGGGCACCTCTGTGGCAGTGTTGGTTTACACCTCTTACAAAATTCTATCTTATCACCTCTCTTTTGGACAAGTGAATGCCTTTACTATCCTAGTTTGGTACAAACATTTCTTAGGGTCATCCTATTAGCTAGTACCTTTTCTTTCATGCCAATTACAACAAGATATCAAGTAGATCAAGGAAAATGACCTCAATTAGTCTTTAACCAATTACCCTTAGTTCAAACTTGCCAAAAATGTAAGGGAAAAGAACTTGTATTTCAATCACCTAGGAACAACTCAGAAGTTTTGTTTGATTCCAAGAGTCACCTTAGTGAGTTGGGTACACCCTTAGCATCTTCTCGCTCAAATATGGATATGAGTTACACAATGAATCGATGAGAGAGGGAAGATATGGATAAACTCCTTGATGACATATTTGTAAAACATTGAGATATCATTTTATTTGGCGGTTCCTCTTGTGACAGTCGACCAACTTCACCTCTTATCTCAACTAGATATCTAGATGCACACCAAAGGGATGAGAGAGGTAGGAGGCAAGCCTATCAAGATGAGTAATCACAACCTGAAAACCAAGATGATGAACTTTATGACACCCACATAAATGAAACATACACCAATAATTTCTTTCAAAATTCAAGACCAAGTTCACCTCTCAAAACATCTTCAAGATACACGAGCAAAAGACTTAAGAGGATTGAGCTTGAAAAGAAAGCCTTCCTAGATGAACAAGATAAAAAGGAAGAGCAATTTAGAATCATAGAGTTGGAGAGACAAACCTTGTTGGAAATAGAAAATAAATCCCTCCAGGAGGAGAAAGATAGACTCTTGGCTCAGCAACTCAATGACCAATTTAATAACATGCGTGTTAGTGGTGGAAATAACTCTCCTCCATCCACTCCTACCGAGACTCCACAAAGTGGAAGAAGTTCAAGGATGCCATCATGATATCCTATCCCTAGAGGAAGAAGGGCTTCAAGACATGATCATTATAGGAGACGAACACCTCCTAGGAACTCAAAACAACCTTCACAACATGCTCATCATGGTTCACAATATGGGGGTAGTAGCTTGAGTTTTGACCTCAGCTTTCAAGGCTTCATGAAAATGCAACAAGAACCACTCTTCCAGTAGTATGTGGAGAAATATTTAGAGAAAAACAAAGACAATTTCCTAGAGAGTTTGATTAACAAGGGTGCTAGAGTCCCCTACAACTTTGATGTGGACAAAAAGATTAAGAAACAAGGTTCATCTGAAGAAGAGGAGATCAAACAACTTAACAGCATGATGGAAACAATGTTAGCACCCAAGAATTCATTCTCACTTGATTCAATTTGTCCTAATCCTTTTGAAAAATGTGTTAACATGAAAGACTTCCCTAGAAAGGTTGAGATCCCTCAATATGACAAGTATGATGGGAATGGGGATCCACATGATCACATGCGCCAATTTTATACCACAAGTTTTGAGTTCTATCAAGATGACTCATACCTCATGAGATTGTTCCCAAGGAGTCTTAAGGGTCAAGCAATGGAATGGTTCACCAACATAACTCCTCCCATTAAGACTTTCAAAGAGCTTGTCCACATATTTGTTCAACACTTTGCATACAACCTTTCAAGATCTATCACCATGTTGGACTTATACAACTTAAAGAAAAATCAAGGGGAATCCTTTGTCACTTTATTGCAAAGGTGGAGAAGACAATTCTCTTGCTACTCTAGAACCATTCCTAAAAATGAAAAGATTGACATCCTTGTTAGCAACTTGGTTCCCGAAATATGGTATGAAGTTAGGAAGATGGTTTTTGATTCCTTTGACACCATGGTTGAAACCGCATGTAGGATTGAGGATGTTTTGAAAGAGCAAGGAATTTTGAAAAAACATGGAAACAACAACAACAACAATGGTCAAAATAACAACAACCCTAACAAGGATAAAGGAAATAACTCACACAGGAATAGGAACAAACAAGTGGTTAATGATGGAGTTGTGGACTCCTCCCAACTCAAAGATCAAATTGTGCTCCACTTGTCTAGTTTTGTTCAAGCCATGAAGCTCAATACATCTAATCAACAAGAGAGCAAGCCAAGATACCAAGATAGGCCTAAGAAAGAAAGACGTCAATTTTCAAAACTTGGTGACTCATATGAGGATGTCTTGAAAATGCTCATTTCCAACAACCTTTCACATCCTCAAGATCCTGCAAAACATTATATACCTGATGTTAAGCCACATTGGTGGGATGAGAAAGCGTTTTGCAAGTTTCACAATGTTATTGGACATGACATTGAAAACTGCTACAAACTCAAGCATCTTATTCAAGAAGGGGGAAACCTCTAAAGCTAAGAATGGCAAGACTGAGATCAATTACACCTACACAAATGTGGAGAATACTATCAACATGCTAGAATTTGTAGAATAAAATTTCAATATGATGAGGGTCAAAATATCCCTATGGTTATGATCTAGACACGGACTCTCCTCCTATCTTTGATGAAGAACCCATCATGGTGCTTAGGGGTCCTAACTCTAGAGTGTAGTCTCAAACTCTCAATGCTTTCTCAAACTCTCAATGTTGTCATTAGAGGACCCAATTTGAGTCAATCAAGTAAACCTAAGAAAGTTACATCCAAGAATGTCACCTCAAAACCAACAGTTAATCCTAAGTCAAGTTATAGTCTTGTTAAATAATTGCAAAGAACCCCAGCTTAGATTTCAATCTTTGAGCACTTAGAATTGTCCCTAAGACATAAGAAAGTCCTTGAGGATGCTTTGTGCATGGAAAATGTCCCCAACAACTTAGATGTCGATCAATTCTAGAACATGGTTAATCACATTGCTATCCCTCATTACCTTACCTTTTTAGAGGATGATGATAAAGCCTTGAGCCACCCACATAATCTTGCTCTTCATATTGAAGTCATGATCCACAGAACCCATGTTAGGCACATGTTGATAGATGGGGGTGTTGGGCTTAATATTTGTTCCTTTAATCTTTTTAAATAATTGGGTTATTCTAAAAAAGTCATAGATACCAGGAAAAGGATAACTATCAAAGCCTATGATGAGTCAGAAAGAACTTCTAAGGGGTTGGTCATCCTTCCTATTAGGATTGTCCCTGTTGAAAAAGACATTTTATTTCAAATAGTTGATGCTAGTCCCCTTGCATATAATATCTTACTTGGTAGACCATGTATTTATGATATGAAAGTGGTGTCATCTACCTATCATCATTTTGTTAAGTTCCCCTACAATGGAATAGAGATTTGTATACCTGGGGATAACACTTTATCTGTTAACTCAATTTCAGCAAGAACTTATGTTCCCCTCAATAGAGAAGCAGAAGAATTTGATGCGACCTTAGCTGAATGTAAAGACAAGCTTAAGTCGATAGACCTTGGTATGGGGGTATCAACTCAACTCCCTCACAAAATTGCTATTTTTTCCCAAGTATTATGGCAAGCCTTCACAAGAAAAGAGACCCTCCTCTTCAACTATGACTTTATTTGGCATGTTTGTAGAATCCTTAGTGCCTATTCAAGATGAGAAAGAAGAGACATTTGTAGAGACTGGATCTATAGAGAAGAGAAATATGTGCACAATGAGAAATTCTCTCCCTCTCCTAAGGCTTATAGATGAAGGTATACTTTTTTCAGACAAATGGGCTATCCCGGACATGGCCCTCTTAATCACAGATTGGATGCTAGAGCCGAACCTCTTGATCATGCTCTTTTTGGATGCAAGTCTAAGAAGTCAGTTGGCCTAGGCTTTGCAAATCACAGCAAGCATACTAATCATATCCTTGATAAGTCAAATAGTGAAGATGAACAAGAATACATATCTAATTTGAAAAATCAACAAGATATGTGCGAAGATTGGGTCCCTTCCACTAGTCTCCTTTGGGGAAATTCAAATATTTTGGTCACTCATGCGTTAGTTGTAACTGTAGAACAAGATGAATCTAATGTAGAAGATCCTTTCAGAGAACGTCAATGTAAGAATCTTATTTTTTTAATGGAAAGAAGGGGTGCTACCCTTGATGACACTAGACCTTCCACATCAAAAGGTCCCAAACCTTCATGGTGTAAGCATCCTAGTCACAGTTCAGACACAAGTTCTTATGAGTAGGAATTGGACTCCTTCTCCGAGTCTTCCATAGTTGATAGAGATATTGATGTTATCCACACTTATAGTTCTCAACCTGAGGTAGCTAATGAGTCATGTGTAGGATTAGAGGATTTGAACCCATGTGTTGCCTTAGTGGATGATTCTTCTCTTGTTAGGACAAATCCTGATTTGGGTATCTTAGAAGGATACTTGATAGACTTTGACTCTTCGATCACCAATGATAACATCATTCACATTTATAACCTTGAACCATTCATTTACTTGCCTCTTGTTCATCCTGGCCTCATTGATTGGTCCTGGACACTATCAAGAACCTGAGCTCTTAACATTTCAAAATGATTATGGGATAGTCTGTTACCTAAATTTCATTGAACCTGTAGTCTCTTCCACCAATGAACCAACTACCAGCATGATAGAGCCATACATCAAGTACCTTAGACACAAAATAAAAAGAAAAGAAAATCAAAAGAATAGGAGTTTTGATGGCGAAAACCACTGTGTTGCAATGTCAAAACTGAAAAAAGTAAAAAGAAATGATGTATCCAAGGGTGAAAACCTCTCTGAGGTACCTAAGGATTAGGTACTTGACCAGCTCCCTAGCCACTTTCAAGATACATCTTCAATGCTTATTGAACCAGGTGTGTTGTTTGTTTCTCCTCATGGGTACACAATTCCTAAGTCTTACAAGTTATTGTTCCCATGTACAAACAACATTGCTAAATATGAAGCTTTAACAAATGGACTTAAGATGGCCATAGAATGAAGAATCACAGAGTTACACATCTATGGGGATTCACAGCTAATAATCAACCAAGTTAATGATGAATATCAAACAAAACATGAGAAAATGGTACCTTACAAGCATATGGTTGATTCCTTGAAATGATACTTCACATTTGTCATGTTTCAGCAAATCCCTAGAGTAGAAAACAAGGTAGCTGACACTATGGCTACACTTGCTTCATTCCTTCAGTTAGAGCAACATGAACCTAGATTTGAATTCCTGG
Organism: Thuja plicata; assembly: GCA_018584345.1. NCBI lineage: Eukaryota > Viridiplantae > Streptophyta > Pinopsida > Cupressales > Cupressaceae > Thuja > Thuja plicata. Next base: position 1,131,308 of record MU223590.1, on the reverse strand, counting down.
TGGAAGAGCTACATCACCCTATCTATGAATCCCAAGAAAACCATGTCATTTGTACCGTTGTTGGTCACGAGTCATCCTATTATGGTGCCATTTACTCATACCTTCATGATGGAATTATACCTGAAACCTTTAACTGATTTGAATGCAGAAACCTTATCCGAAACACCTCTCGCCATTCTCTTATCACTGGTGATTTGTATAGGAGGGGTCTAGATGGAACACTTCTTAGATTCTTAGGAAAGGAAGAATCCAACCAAGAATTAGTTGACATCCATGAGGGCATCTATGGGGGACACTCCAATGGTCTTTCCATGGCCCAAAGGTTTCTTAGGGCAGGGTACTACTGGCCTACGATGCAGATTGATGCAGTAGCTTTTGCAAAGTCATGTGAAAATTGTCAAAAACATGGTAACCTGATACATGCTCTAGGCAGGGAGCTCATTCCTTCTATATCTCATTGGCCATTTCAGCGCTGGGCCTTTGATCTTGTTGGGCATATTCATCCCAACTCATCAAGTGGACACAAGTTTATTATCACTGCTACTAATTACTTCACTAAATGGGTAGAAGTTTTCCCACTTTCTGTTGCCTCATGAAAGATAGTCTCTCTATTCATTTTGAACCATATCATCTGTCGATACGAAGTGCCTTTCAAGATTATCACTAACAACAGAGGCTTGTTCAAAAATAAGGACCTTAAACAACTCCACAAGAAATTCAAGATTAAACAACATTGGTCCTCTATTTACTTCCCACAAGGAAATGGTCAAGCAGAGGCATCAAACAAAACCATTCTTAAAATCTTACATAGAACAGTCTGCAAGAATGGTAGAGATTGGCACTTATAGATAAATCTAGCTTTGTGGGCCTATAGAATGAGTATTTGTACTCCTACTGGGGCTACTCCTTTTGCCCTTACATACGGTGCTAAAGCAGTGTTACCTTTACAAGTTGAGATTCCTTCACTTAGAGTTTCCCTCAAAGGTCTAGTTACAGATGAAGACTACCGCACCATGAGACTTCAAGAGTTAGAACTTCTAGATGAGAAATGTCAAGCTTCATTTGACCATATGAGGGTTTATCAAAAGCGCTTTTCCAAAGCCTTAAAAAAAAGGTTCTCCCTAGAGAATTCCAAGTGGGAGATATTGTCCTGCGTGAAAATCCTAAGAATCAACAACATAGAGATCAAAAGGAAAAATTTGAACCTAATTGGCTTGGAACTTACATCATTATAATAGATTTTGGGGTAGGTACTTATTTAATATCTAGATTAGAGGGAGAGAAGCTTCCTAATCCTATCAATTTCTTGCACTTGAAGAAGTTCTATCCATGATGCCCATTCTGTCTGGGGGCATCCTTTGTACATAATTATTGATCCTGAAAAAATCCAAAAAATGATATATCATCAAAAATTCTAAAAATCAGAAAATGTCCTAAAAAAATGATCGTCTTAGTGAAAACCTAGCAATTGGCACTTTGATGTATCTCCAAAAAAAATTCTATATTCAAAAAAATCAAAAAATCAAAAAATTCAAAAATTCAAAAAAATAGAAAAAAGTGCCTTGGTGAAAACCTAGAAATAGGTGCCTTGGTAGCAAAAATAGTAATAAAATTCAAGTGGTGACAACTTATAAACATGCACTACTTGAGGCCTTTGCACCCCTATTTCTTAGCACGTGTCCTTGACACTTAGCCTTTCTCCATCATGCCTTGTCCTTGTTGCCTTGGTTTGGAATTGGTCTTTGTCTTTGTCTAGGGGGCATAACTATGTTATCTTTGGTCTCTTGGATGCATTAGTCTCTAGGAAACCTCAAAAATGGTATTTTCAACACCACCCCAACTATATTTCTCAATACAACCCCTGACATCGAGTTTTTTTAACACTTATCGGTTTGGTCTTACCCAGTTTTGTCATGTGATCTTACCTACTTGCAAGCATTCGATCCTTATCCTCGGAACTCAGTATCAGTTAACACACTTAAATTTTTAAACACAACACTTAATGCTTGAGATATGTCATGATCTTTTCTTTGTGTGATGACTGTTATTGATTTTTGCTGAGTATCCTTGTCTAATAAGTCTCTCCGGGATGCATAGCTAGAGGACTTGGGGCATATTTTTATTTGCTTTCTGCTTGTGGGTGTAGTCTTGAAACTCTTGAGTGTCTCTTTTTGTTCCCTTGAAACACTTAGGAGATTTGAGGCTTCATCCTTGACTTTTTTTGCACAACCATTCTTTTGGTCATCCTGACATCTATGCCTTGATGCGAGCGTGGTTTTGCTACATTAAATTGGGTAAGCTAACATCACAGTCATCTTGACCTTTATGTCTTTGATGCTTATGTTAGAATATTTCCACAATCCAATCTGATATAAATCACATTCATATCTTCATAGTTGTGCTTGTTACTAGTGATGATTGTGTGATTTTTTGATGTCCATTAATAATGGCCCAATGATGAAAATTAGTTCCTTAAAATTCTTTTATGAATGATGAACACAAAGTCCTATGTTATAGTTGCTCTATTGCAAGTACACCTTTGCATTTTCATGTAGCTTGCATTGTTAGAACTCATGTTAGTTTGCATTTAAGGCTGAATTATGAGTTTGAGAGGGTTTCCTTCATCTTTCTTGTGGACTTTTAATCAACTATGGTCATGTTTGATCTTCATTTCCTTATCTTCTTTAGTGATCTCAATCAAAATTTTCTATCTTAAACAGTTGATTGATTTTGGGGCATTCTCTTTCTTAAGGAAAATTCTCTTTCTTCTCTCCATTTCTTTCCACCTCTTCCAAACTTCTATATTACATTCTCTTTCACCCCACTTCTTTTCTTCTAATTCAACCTTGGGGCATAATATTTCATGCTTAATGATCTACCTTGGTTCTATGATCCTTATATATTTCATCTTACATCAAGAACCTTGTCTTTAGTTCGATTTGATCAAATTTATCAATTTGTTGATTCTCCTCTATCTCATTTCAATTTTGATCATGAGGGAGCAGTACCTATCAAACTTAAATCCTTAATTTAGCTTTATCAATCCTATCGATTACTCCGCTTGGGGCAACCTTGATTAAGATTCTTATCTTGGACATGTCAATTACCTATTTACAGGGGTGTTGACCTTTTCTTTTTCAATCAGCTTATCATTTTTCTAATGTGTTCCAGTCCGTCGATCACACATCTAGGTTGTTTTGTGATCCCAAATCGATCTCACTTCAACTGAATTCTTTGACTGCATGTGTTCCCATAAAGATCACACATTAGTCAAAGAGGGGCAAATGTATGCACCCTAAAATGGTCGCCTAGACTATAGGCCCCCATTGTTCAATTTATCAAATTCCCGAATCAATGCTTTGTAAAATTTTCAATTCCAATCAATTTCCTTAATCAAATTGTAATTAATTCAATTATTTCAATATTTCCTAAGGTTTGATCATTTCATCAATTAGCTTATTTAATTAAAAGAAAATAGTCCTTTTTTATTAAATAAAATAATCTAATTTAATAAAAATCTCTTTTAATTAAATAATCTTATCTTATTTAATTAAAGTCTCTCTTAATTAAATATTATTATCTTATTTAATTAAAATATCTTTTTTCAATTAAATAAAATAATCTTATTTATTAATTGAAAATCCCTCTTTTAGTTAAATAAAACCCCCACTTAAATCCCTCTTTGTGTTGAAAAAAGGAAATAAATTAAATAAAAATAAATAAAGTTCCTTTTTTCTACACATATTCCCAAGTGGTGGGATTTTTGCCTCTTAATCATAGCCTTTTGATTTTGCCTTTTGAAGATATGAGCACATGGATCAACCAAGATTTAATCTCCACCATTGCTCATTTCTTTTTGCCTCTTAATCTCTACCATCTATTTCTCTTTAAAAGGAAACCTTTCCTTCTCATTTAGAGATAGAATTTTGATGCTATTGTTATGTTGCAGGTTTGGAGAGCAACTTTGGAGGAGAATTTGAGCACTTGAGCTTGGATATTGCAACTTCTTTCTTCTTGTCTTCTTCTCTCATGCCCCCATCGCAATCCATTTAGATTAGTCTTACACTTTCATATTAGATTAGATTCATGTTTCCTTTCGTAGATTAATCTTGCATTTTTATTTGCTTTCATGGAATAATCTTGCATTGTTATCATATAGAATAGGTTTCATTTGCATGCATACTTAATGATCATGGAGACTAACACTCTTGCTTTTCCTCTTTGAATCTCTCATTTTATGGTGTACTTGCATGGGCACAAGCTAGGTCAATCTGAGGGCCTCCATTACAAACACTTGCACTCCATGAATAGAGAGCTATGAGTCTCCATTCGAGACCTCATTCTTGAGCAATCTTGGATATAATGACTCATATAAGTGTGTCACATTTTTAGCACACAACTGGCTGGGTCCATATATCATAACTACAACATTCATCTCTAGATCCTATCAACTCTCTACACCTACAGGAGAACAACTCTAGGATCCCATAAACACCCTCTACTTGAATAAATTATACACCTAAGCATTTTTGGTGACCAACATCATGTACATATCTATGATCCTGAAAAAAATCTAAAAATTGGAAAAGTACTAAAAAAATGGTTATCTTGGTGAAAACCTAGCAATAGGTGCCTTGATGAATTAAAAAAAAGAGAGAAAAAAATAAAAAAGAGAAAAAAAATCAATAATGAAAAAAAAAAGACAAAAATAAATTTTAAAAAGAAGAAAAAGTGCCTCGATGAAAACTTGGTAAACAGGCACCTACTTAGAAAAAATAGAATCTCTGCCAAGAAGGTGAAAACCTCATAAATAGGTACCTCTTGTACTCAATCTCTCCATATATCAATAATCATTGTTGGAAATCCTTTTGCTTCTAGCTTGTGCATAGATTTTAGTCACTTTCATGACAATTTATTTCTTCTGAGAACCCTCCTGGCTTGAAAATGATCTAGCATCATAGTCTGGGAGCAATCAATCAGCTTTGTCCCAGCAGTATGATTCAAGTCAATCATCTTTAATTGGAGTTTGTTACTTGGGAAAAAGGTCCCCAAATTTTATCATTCAATGAACCAAACTAGAGTCAACCTCTTGGTCATCTCTGAAGGACAATTCTCTAATGATACATTGGTGTTTTTCAATAGCCCAATCAATAGTGTTTTTTAACACTACCTATTTGAACATATCTGTGTTTCTCAACACACATTGGATAATGCACCATAAATGATAGATTGATCACAATAAAACACAATTCACCCATAAGAACAATGGTGTTCTCAACACCTCATATATGTACACATCTAAAAAAATTGAAATTGGTTGAAGTATGCTAAACTTCTCTTCGTGTGTTGTCTTTTCTCATTGATTTTCACTAAACTTTTTTGTCTACTACTTTGTCTACTACCAAGCTAAAGGATAATTATCTACCAAAAGACTATGAGATTCAACTCCATAGGAAAAGATAGAATTTGAAGCAAAAATACCTAGATGTGACCTCTTATATAGAGGAATTCCAAAGGTTGTGTCTTAGATCCAAGCAACAAGAAGAAGAGTCTATCAAGGTAGCAAGGTACTTGGTTGGTTTGAAATGGAACATCCAAGAAGAAATTAGTTTGTGGACACCAACTACAGTTCAGAGGTGTCATAAATTAGCCCTAAGAGTGAAAGAAAAGAATAGGAAGAAGGTTTATTCCAACTTCAAGAATAATAGAGGTAGAGGAAGAGACCAAAGAGGTCAAAGAGGAGGCTATCAAGGCAGAGGCAGTGAGCAAAGGACATAAGGTGAGAACAAACTGACAAAGCATAGTATTGAAAGCACTCCAAGAGGGGGCTTTAACAGAGATAGGGTAAACCAAGGAGGTCCTATTAGAGGAAGAGGAGGTAGAAGTAAATCATACTTTGCAAGTATGAAGTGTTACAACTGTGTTCAACTAGGCCACCCAACATATAGATGTCCTGACAAGCCTACTGCATCAAACAGTGATAAAAGAATACAATATGCCCATGAAGACACTTCAAGTGTCAAAGATCCTGAGATTGACCATCTATATTCAGAGATGGGTGAGAACTTAATATTTAGAAGGGGACTGATAAGACAACCAAGTAAGGATGAACCCAAGCATAGGAGGGATTTGTTTAGGATAAGATGCAAGATCCTTGGAAAAGTTTGTAAGGAGATAGTGGACTCTGGTTCCACTGATAATATCATCTCAAAGGAAGCAGTCAAAAAACTCAAGTTGACCAAAGTACCCCATGTAAATCCCTATAAGGTGACATGGCTCAACAAAGGCCAAAGTGTATTGGTGAATGAGCAGACATGGGTTGAATTCTGCATAGCAGGGTATAAGGATAAACTCTTGTGTGACAACCTACCAATGGATGCTTGCCATTTTCTGTTAGGAAGGCCTTGGAAATTTGACAATGGGGCAGTATATGATGGGAAGGAGAATTCTATAACATTCAAGAAAGGAGGCAGAACTTTCAAGATTCAGTCTTTGCTAGAAGAGGAAGAGCCACAGTCCAAGACTCCTAATGTTATGTCGTGTAGTGGAAAGGAGTTTTTGAAAGATCTCAAGGATCATGAGAATGAAGGATATGCTATTATGATCAGACCTAAGGAGGAAGAAAAACCAGTTAAGGATTCATTACCATCATAGATACATGTATTGCTTGAGAAGTATAAAGACATAGTGAGCAATGGCACTCCTGCAACCTTACCTCCTAGAAGGGTAATAAGTCATCAGATAGACTTTGTCCCTGGTGCATCTTTGCCTAATAAGGAAGCTTATAAGCTAACCCCTAATCAAAACTTGGAAGTGGAAAGGTAGGTACAAGAACTCTTAGATCAAGGCTTGATCAAGAAGTGTATAATCCCATGTGCAGTCTCGGTTGTGTTGGCATCCAAGAAGGGAGGAAAATGGAGAATTTGCATAGATTCAAGGTCTATAAACCAAAAAACAATAAGGTATAGGTTCCCCATACCTAGGATTGAGGATCTCATGGAATACCTTAGAGGGGAAATGTATTTTACTAAGTTGGATTTGAAGAGTGGTTATCACCAAATCAGGGTGAAAGAAGGGGATGAATGGAAAACAACATTCAAGACCACATATAGGTTATATGAATGGATTGTGATGCCATTTGGCCTCATAAGTACTTTGAGCGCATTCATGAGGCTCATGAATGAAGTGCTCAAGGACCTCATAGGGAAGTTTTTAGTTGTAAATCTTGATGATATACTGATATTTAGCAAGACAAAGGAGGAGCATATCAAGCATGTAGAGGCAGTGTTGCAGAGATTGCATGAAGAGAAGCTGGCTATCAATCTTGAAAAATGTGAGTTCTTCAAGAAAGAACTAGTATACTTGGGCTTTGTAGTGTCCAAAGGGTCTTTGAAGATGGATCAAGACAAATTTGCAGCCATCCTAAACTGGCCACCACCTACCACAGCCATTGAGGTATGAAGTTTCCATGGCTTATCCCAATTTTATAGGAAATTTATCAGGAACTTTAGTGGTATTTATGCTCCTTTATTAGATACCATCAAGGGTGGGGTCAAATCTTAGTTTAGGTGGACATTAGAAGTAGGAAAATCCTTTGAGTTGTTGAAGAAACAAGTAGCCACTCAACCTATCCTACAATTGCCTAGTTTTGATAATTTTTTTACAATTGAATGTGATGCAAGTGGGATGGAAGTAGGGGGTGTGTTGAGTCAAGAAGGTAGGCCAGTATCCTTCTTTAGTGAGAAATTAAATGAGGCTAAGAATAAATACTCTTCTTATGACTTAGAACTAGATGCTTTAGTTCATTCCCTTAGAAAGTGGAGGTATTATCTATTTCTCAAAGAGTTTGTTGTGTTTATTGACAACCAAGCCCTTAATTACATTAACACTCAGGAGAAACTAAGCAATAGGCATTTGAAATGGATGGAGTATTTACAAGCATTTACATTTACAATAAATCAAAAGAAAGGGAAACTCAAAAAGGTTGTAGATGCACTAAGCAAGAGGTTGTTGACAGTCCAAGAAATCCAATTGAATAGCATTGGAATTGATAGTTTCATAGATCTCTACAAGGCAGATGAGGACTTTGGGGAAGCATACAAGGTGTTTGTTGATTTTTAGAACCACTTTCATAGAAAGTTATCAGATTTTACTTTGCAAAATGGACTATTATTTAGGGGCAACCAGTTATGTGTGCTTAGAGGATATATGAGAATGAATCTCATACAAGAGAAACACAATGGGTGTTTATGTGGTCACTTTGGTATGAACACCTTGGAGCTTGTGCAAAAGTTCTTCCATTGGCCAAGTGTGTAAGAGATGTTACCAAATATGTGGAGCAGTGTGTTGTATGCATGAAAGCCAATGGAGGAATAAGTAATGAAAGTTTATATCAACCTTTAGCAGTCCCTAATAGGCCATGGGAGTGTGTGAGCATGGACTTCATAGTAGGTCTACCCAGAACCAAACAAGGATATGACAACATTTATGTAGTGGTTGATAGATTTAGCAAGATGGTTCATTTCATACCCTGCAAGACTACTAATGATGCTAGCCACATAGCCTATTTTTTCTTTAAGGAGATTGTGAGAATCCATGGTCTTCCCTTAAGTATAGTATCATATAGGGATGTGAAATTCATGAGCCATCTCTGGAGGACATTGTGGACTAGATTGAGTACCAATATTTCTTTTGGTTCAGCCTACCACCCTTAGATTGATGGCCAAACTGAGGTGGTCAATAGAGTTTTAGGTAACCTATTGAGGTTTCTAACCAAGGAGTATGGTCAGACTTGGGATGTGGTCATTCCCCAAGCAGAGTATGCATACAATGATAGTAAGAACATAATGACAGGGAGAAGCCCATTTGAGGTAGTTTATGGGATGCACCCAAGAGGTGTATGTGAGCTTAGGGATCTTAGAGGCATGGATTATAGGAGTGGTCATGCTGAGGACTTCACCCAAACCATGAAGGAGATCCAAGAATAGGTCAAGCAAACAATCCAAGACAGTCAACAAAGTTGAAGGCCAAAGTTGATGAAAAGAGGAAAGACATTCAGTTTGAGGTAGGTAGCTATGTGATGGTTCATTTGAAAAAATCTCAGTTATAGAAGGGTGTCCGTACTAAAATTTAGATGAAGAGGGTGGGACCTGTGCATGCTAAATGTGGGCCTCTGATTTAGCAGGACACTTCAACATGGTCATTATTCTTCAGCTGCATACAGGAATGAATATCGATTCATTCACCCTGCATGTCTGGAAGAGTCGACCTGTTG
>MU223590.1:1083462-1116180 GCA_018584345.1 Thuja plicata | reverse complement strand
TTCATACCCAGCAGTCATGTCCACAATCATGTCAATATTAGGCAAAGGAAAGTCATCCTTTGGACATGCTTTATTGAGATCCCTAAAATCAGTGCAGACTCTGATGGATTTGTCTGGCTTTGACACTAGTACAATGTTGGATATCCATTCTGCATAGTCAATAGCTCGGATGAATCCGGCTTTTAGTAACTTTTCCAGTTCAGCTTTGATAAGTAATGCAACATGAGGGTGCATTTTTCTGAGTTTTTGTTTCACTGGTTTTACTCCAGGAGCTATTGAGAGATGATGCATGATAAGGTCTGGATCCAAACCAGGCATATCTGAGTATGTCCACGCAAAGTTTATCTTCTTCTCTTTAAAGAATTCTGTGAATTCCTTGAGCTCTTCCGCAGACAAGGATTTAGCTACATGAATGATGTGTGGGTGTTCCTCTGTACCAATAAAATAGACCTACCTTCAGATTGTTTGAGCATATCTCTAGTGTTCAATGTACAAGACTTGATCCAATTCAAAGACAAGATAGTAGAGAATGGTCAAAGCATTCAAGGGGTCAGTGGTTATGTTGAGACTACTATATTACCTCCAAAGCCTCAGTTGGAATATGATAGATTTCTAGATTCAAAAGTCAAGAAGACTACAAGGCACAAGGTGTACATGGAACACCTAATCAAGTTGAAGCATAGGCCTGAATCAGAGGCCTCATGGATTGCGAAAGTAGAATTCAAAAAGGTGGGCATATCTGAAGATGTGTTGTCCATAGGAGTGACAAAAATTTCCTTTGTGGGGGATTATGGTGCAGGAGCACCTAGGTAGGGCTAGAAAGGAACCTAGGGCTTCTATATTGTAATTGGCTTGTAGTGGTCCTAGCCAAACCACTAGTGCAATAAGGGAACTAAAGAAGTCCCCGTGTGAAGTGTGTGAGTTTAGGATGCCTTAATAGGTCCTTAATGACCTCATTTGAAGGATTGTCCACATTAGGTCAAATAGGGTGTTTTATGCATTATGATGGAAAATTGGACAATTAAGGGAATTGAGGTCCTATTTCAATGATCTAAAACCTTAGATAGGAATTTGGTTAAGTTTGGTGGACTGATGACCACGTTTAAATAGAAAATCCAAAAAGATGTAAAAGTTGTCAATGTTGTCATTGACAACATTGACAACATTTGTTGCATAATTGCAACTTTGAGAAATTGGTTTCATAAATTTATGAAACTGTTGATTTTGTGTCTTGGTCAACTACTTAAGGATATCCTCGACCTATTGAAAGGGTTGGCTTGTTTTTGTAAGTGTGTGTACGGACTGGGTAATAGAAAGAATAGTCACAGTTATTGTTTTTCTGAGCTATTGGTGTTTTAATGGATTGAATTAAGTACTAGAATCCATGGAAGTGTTAGTGTAGGTGTTTTTAAGTTTCTATGTGGTGTTGGATTTCCATTTTGTAAGTTTGTAGTTAGTCTTGTAAATTAATTTGTTTTCTGTCCAGTCGCTGGTCTGAACCAAGCAATTGGTAAAGATGGGGTCATAGATCCTCTTCCCACCATGGAATCTGCACAAGCCTTTGGGATTATGGAGATGAATCCATGTACATATTTTAAAGTGAAGGAGGGGCCCTAGAAAGCATGGGAGCTATTTTTAATGTGATTCCCTAGGCGAGCCAGAGTTTCATGGCTAGGGATCACAGGAAGCTACAAAGATAATGGGAGGGATTGAAAGCATTCATTTATTCAATCAATTATTGTGGAGAGCTAGACTGGTGTGTAGAGGACTCCCAACTCGAAGGAGAAGATTGGGTGAGGAGTTTAGTGTGCCAAGAACAAGTTCTTTTGTGCAGACATACTTAATGCTTAGAAACCCTTATTTTTAAGCATGATTATAGGAGTCACTGTATGGACATTTTTGGGAAACAAGAACTAGAAAATATTTAGGGTCTTGATAAAGGGTCTTTGTATCCATTTCTATTTTTCTAACTTGTTAAGGAGTTTTACAAGTTATTGTAGGAAAAGAGCCTAATTAGGCCTAATGCTTGTAGCCCTATTTTGGGTCAATTTGGCTTTGTTCTTGGAACTCATTTAGGGTTTTAGTGAAAAGGGAGTTTGTGGACATTGGATTGGATCCAATTAAAAATACAAGATACTACCTCTCCATATGGAAGAGTTCTTGCTCCATTTGGATTAGTTTGTGAAGAAGTACAAGAAGAGCACTATAACTAGGTGTTGAAGTAGTTTGGTTTTCTTGTTGGTGTACTCAAGCTAAAATTGAGTGGGATCTTGAGAGAGTGATACTTGAAGGTTAGGGTTAGTAAAGAACCCAATTAGGCTAGAGAAGATGCCTATTGAAGACCCTAGTTGAGGATAGGGTAGGAGAGAAAGGCTTGTTGTTACATCAATCTTCCTTCTGCCAAGCGGTCAATTTGTGCATTGAATACTAGGACATGATTAAGTACTTGTTCTCTAGCATGAAATATTTGTATGTGATGATTAGAAACATATAATATCATATGGCTAAGTCAACCATCATAACTCTATTTTTAGGATTTAAATTGATATCTGAGATTGTTTTACTTGCTAAATTTGATAGTTGACTTTTTCAATCAACCATAGTTGACCGCTTGTGCAAATAGTCTCTTTGGACTCTGAACCAATGGAAATATCTCATGCTTTTCTTCCAATTATTCTATGTCAAACTTTTGGTCAACCTTGAGCAACAATACTTCACAACAAGTGCAGATTGTGTCCTAAATGGTTGTGACCTCTTCCAAGTCAGATTGACTCCTTCATGTTAACCAACTGATGGTAATGGTGATGAAGACCGAATCTAGATGAATACAAGCAAGTAGAATGGTTAGATCAGTTGTTATTTTGTCATTAATGTCAAGCAACTGATTTCTGGTTTATATTAATTTTCCATATCAATCGGAGAGGAAATTAATTGGGCAGATAATAAAGATTAGACAATGATGTGGAACTATTGGTATAATTGTTTTTACTTAACATTTGATGTTTTTAAGTAAGTAAATAAGAGAGGTAAAGTTAGTAAAGGGAAAATCCTTGTTACCAAGTAGTGAAGTGTTAGTCAGTAAAGAAAAGAAAATATATTCAACGAGAAAATTTGACAACTGAGAAAGGTCAGTTACGGAGCAAGGTTGGTAACCGAGCGAAGTCAGACACCAAGTGAAGATAGTCACCGAGTCACCGAGCATGAAAAAAAGTTTGAATAGAGATTGGATTCAAGGATCAGAATGAATTTTATTTGAAGGCATGGAGATCAAGAAGATGCTAAGGATGAAGGTGAATTTTTTTACAAGATCTAAGGTCATGAAAAGTCAAGTTCAAAATTTGAGATGAAGATTAAGCGAAAAAAAGAAAGTTGTGACTTCCATGAAAAGTGCAAGTCATGAGGCAAGGTTAACCGCCTAATCAAGTTGTAGATGTATTGTATCATTTCATATGAGATGATCTAATGGATGAGCACAATTAAGTGGAAACCTAATCAATAGGATTAAGAGGCAAAACAAAGGCCTATATATTGATGAGTATGTATGTTTATACAGATATGCTAGAAAATTGAATAGTTGAAGAGCTACTGAGAAGAGTAGTGAAAGAGTTTGAAAACCAGTCTAGAGGAGAGACTGATAATTTGTTGATGCCAGTAATTTTTAGAGAGAAAGCAAGAGATTTGATCAAGAAAAGGATAGTTGCAAAATCACAAGTCAAATCAGTACACTATTTCTTACTAATATTTGTAAGAGAAAATATCTTAACCAAGTGGACCTAATAAGTCCTTTTGTAAATCTTTGAGAAAGGTAACATTCTAGGATGAATGTTTAATCCCTCTGACCAAGCCACTCCTAACAGGGTGAAGATCTTAATAGATCTAAGGTAAATCCCCTAACAGGGTCACATCTAAAAAATGTGCATTGTAATCTTTAACCGGATTGGCTCTTAACTGATCATACTTCAGAAGAATTTTCTTTTTGTGGGTGAAAATTCCCACGGAAGTTTTTCCCAAATTGGGTTTCCTTGTTAAATCTAGTGTTACATGTGATGCTTGATAACTTTGAATGTTATTTTCTTATGTTATATGTTGTTTATCAAGTTTGTGAAGTGTTTACAAGTTTTGGTTTCTGCTATTATTTGAATCACCGATTTGAATCAGAGGTTTAGATTTAAAGTGTTATGTTTCAATTTATTATGATTCACTCCCTCTTAGTAAATCATCATTAGTAGGCTAAACAACCAATTGGTACCAGAGCTAGTGCTCTGAGAAGATAAGTTTGAAGGTACTTGAGTTAACTATTTGAAGATGTATAAGAGGGGAGCACCGAAGTTGAATAGGAATAAATTTTCTACATGGAAGAACAAAATGAGGCTTCACATATTTGGTATTGGAGATTATGCACTGAATCATCTTGACAATGAGTACTCACCTCCACCATTTGGTCCTTTAACACTTGAGAAGATAAGAGAAAGAAAAGAATATACACAAGTGATTATATAGATAGCTTCTACTCTCACTGACCTAGATTTCAATGATTTACAAGGTTGTGATACTGCTAAGAAGATGTGGGATAGCCTTACACTCGTTTTTGGTGGAGATCAACATATTCAAAAAGCTAAGGCTAAAAGCTTAAGAGGAGTTTGAATCAATGAGAATGAAAGTAGGAGAAAACATTACAACATACAACATAAGACTAAAGGAGATTACTATTGCTATTAGAGGTGTTGGTGGAACCATTAATGAAGATGTTAAAAGCTAGATGATTAGAGTACTAATACCTATCTATGCCATCTGAGTGTTCGATATTCAAGAGCTGAGATGCATTCTATAGATTGCTTCTTACTTTGGATGGTACAATCAGTAAGGTAATTGATTTTAAGATGAATGATTTTGATAATAGTTTTCTTGCTACTTCTAATATTGAATATGCATTCAAATCATCTTTGACTATTGGAGAGTCTAGATATTCTAGATTTAGTGACGGATATGCAAGTAGTGCTAGTGAAATATTTCATAGTTGTAAGAGTGACCTTGAAGAACTATATGCTGAAGATGAAAAGAATGAAGCTTATTTTGAAGCATTATTGGCTAGGAGACTACCAAGAGGTATAGGAAATTATAGAGGTAAGCTACCTTTGAAATTTTTTTCATGCAATAAAATTGGTCACATAGCTTTTAATTGTCCTGAAAATAATGAGAAGACAGATAATAGAGACAACAACAAGACTGAGAACATATTTAGAAGATTCAGAGACTTTAAGAACAAAAGAAAGAAATAATGCTACATTGCTGAAGGAGGATCATCTAATGATTACTTTCCTAAAACCTTCAAATCCTCTTGATTTCTTCAAACCATCCAGAAAATCATCAAGACTTTATGGAACTTGTGAGAGCTCTGCAATTGGTACAGATTTGTTAGGATCATCATATTTTGTTTCACTCTCATTACCAAGTAATAACCTTCTCCTTTTTTTAGCAGGTTATTTCTTGCCTATGGTTTTCTCATAAGTCTTTCCTTCCGGTTGAACTATCTTTGCAACTTTCTTCTCTTTCGGTTGTACCAAAGATCTAGTGTTCCCTCCAGTTCCTTTCTTTCTCAGTGATGCCAATTGTGGATTTTTGTTTTCAACTACTACAATTTCTTGTTCATTCTCATCTAGTGTATCATCAACTCCAATATTATTTGATAAAGTATCAATCATTTTACTTGATTTCCTTATTAACATAGGTACCAAAATACATTTCTTTATTTTATTTTTGACTTCCTCATAGGTTCCATATCTTTTCTCATTAGGGTCTATTAGTTTGGATAGTAAAGCTTCTATCTGTTTTGATCCAATATCTATATTCATCTCATATCCTATCAGTTGAATCCATTCAACTCTCAGTTCTATAGCCTTAATTATACAGACATCAGTTTCAACCTTAAAACAAATGTTATCTTTATACTTAGCAATTAATTGAGGTGGAACTTTGCATATTTTATGCATTCTAGCTTGGAATTTTAAAAATAATAAGACATGATTGCATCAAAGTCATCTCCTAGACTCTGTATATACTCATGTATTTGATAAATAACTAGTCTATCATTTTTCCACACTACATCTCCAACGGAAGGAAATGAATTCTGGTAGTAAAAAAATACATACGAATAGTGAACTAAATTTCAATGTGTTGGTCTTTTCCTTCCTAATTGTATTCATGTTTTCATCAATCTATTTTAACAAGACTTCATAGAGATCTATCTGAATTCCTCTCTTTACTATCGTAAGCCAAGTCTACTATTCCACATGGTACTCTATCCACTCGGGATGATTGAAACACTCAGTAAGATATGATGTTGCATACATACCTTAACTTGATATCCATGACAGTTGATATTCTCATTCCTCTGCCATCCCATTGTGCCTTTTTTTAGCTCAGTGAGCTTACCTTTCTAAATTTTCTTGATTGTCTTTTTACTATCTATAATAGGAAACCCAGCTATAATTTGCAAAACATCATTATTTATCTTGATCGGTTCATCCAACCACATGAACTGGTCATGTACTTGGCTGAGTACCATCCTCACCCATTTGGGCTTGAATTCACTTGATAGATGAATTGCATGTGTAAATCCTTTCATCTCTAGATGCGTGTGCTCATTCTTCAATTTACCATTCATGCACAGCTTATTGAATGAAGCATCAATATCAGCTTCACATAGATCTTCAATTTTTCAATGAATAAAAATGTAGACGTCTTCAATCAACAAAATTCATAGCAGTATTCAAGATAGTACTCTCATCATATATATTTTTGTGGCTATAGTTGGGGGAAACTTGTATTTAGGGTTTAAAGGTTCAACGTTCTTCAATAATACTGATCTTTTCATCCTTGGTGCTATGATAATCTCCAAATATGTCAAAATAAAAAACTAGGGCATGCTAGATAATATACATCTTTGAAAACACAACTCGGTGAACCTGATAAATCATAAATATCAGTCAATGCTCTTGTAAAGATTCAGAAATACCTCGTAATCGCTTTGAATTCTAGACAGATTGATTGCTCTACAATTTTCTCAAATGCTCTTCAAAAATGTTAGGTTCAAAATGAATAACATATTGACCTATTTATAGTTTTTCCTTGATTAGGGTTTTCAACAGCTCTAATTATTTGCATTAAATGCACTTGCCAAGTCTCTTTTTACCTTTATACTAATAACATAGTCACTTGTTTAACCAATTAAACAAAATAACTATACATTTAAACTTTCAATCAAAATTTCCGCAACTTATCCAAATACATCTTAATATGTTGATATGGATCTTAACTCTATTGCTTAGGAACTGATGTAAGATTTATAATAAGCATGTAGTTCCTACATACCTCACACTAATTAGGTGGATCTTGGTGCACCAGACTCGGAAGATATGGTGTCGTATATTGTTTCAAGTGAAGTTTCATCTTCCTAAGTCTTTCTACCCCATCTTTTGTTCATTTGTTCACTTATTTCTTCAACAGTAGATGGTGCACTCTTTGTAGATTCATCCTCGGTCGGTGCATTTCCTCAGTATCTATATTTATTTTCAAGGTGTCCTACCCTATGAAAATGGAAACATGCCATGCAAGGGTTCCTCCACGACCCTCTATTAAACCTTCCATGTATCAATATGTAGTTTGAAGCAATGTGTCCATATCTTCCACAAGATAAGCATAAAATCCTTGTATTATAATCCCAAGGTATAAATGTGCCTGTTCGGTTAGTATTTGTATTGTATCAATTGGGAATCCACTTGTTATTTCTTTTCTTTAATCTGCACTCTTCAATCTTGTGACCATGCTTGTTGCAATTCTTGCAGTATCCATCAAACTTAGGCTTCCTTATGTTGTTAGCAAAGTTGGTTGGTGCAGGAGAACCTAGGTAGGATAGAAGAGGAAATGTACCTAGGGCTTCTTGGATGTTTTTGTCTTGTAGTGGTTCTAGCTAGACCACTAGGATAATAAGAGGACATGTAAGTCCTATTTTTGTTTGAGTAAAGTGTCAGGAGAGGATAGGATACCTTAATAGGTCTTTAGAGACTTTTGTGTCCATTTAGGTCCAATAGGGTGTTTTTGGTATTTTGATGCCAAATGAGTCAAAAAAGGGACTATAGATCTCATTGAAGGTTATTACATCCTATCTAGTGGTTTGGACAAGTTTGGACAAGGTTACACCAAGTTTGGAGAGCTTATTCAAAAAGTTGTAAAAGTTGTCAATGTTTTCATTGACAACATTAACAACATTTGTTGCAAGAATGCAACTTCGATGGAATTGGTTCCATAACTATCTAAAACCAACTTTGTAGTTCCTTAGTCAACTACATAAGGCTATCCTTGATATTTTGGAAGGGTTGGCAAGTTGAAATCATTTTGTGTACAGACTGTGAATTTGGAATACAGTTGTAGTTTATGTATTTTTGAACATCGAATTGTTTAATGGATTGAATCAACTTCTATAACCATTGATTTGAGTAATGTAGGTTGATAAAATACTTTTTGTGGTGTTATTTTGATATATTGAATAGTTTTGTTTACTTTTGTAAAATCTTTTCATTTTTTTCATGTCTCTGGTTTGAATTGGACACTATTTGCAAATGGAGTCATAACTCCATCTTTCTCTGTGGCATTTGGACGGGCTCTTGGATTATGGAAGGTGACTCCATGTACTATATTTATAGTGAAGGAGGGCCTAGGAAGTATGGCATCCATTTTTAGGATGATGCCCTAGGCAAGCCAGTGATGCATGGCTAGGGGTCATTAGTAGTTGCATAGCTTATTTGGTGGATTGAAAGCAATCATTGCTTCAATCAAAGCTTGGAAGGGGTTAGGGTGATGTGTTGTGAAGTAAAAATTTACATGGGAAGGTTTTCTGAATGCAGATTGGTGTTTTGAATGAATTTTCTATCAGACTAGTTTTGAAAGCCTCAAAACTCTAAATTTTAGCCACAGCTTGGAAACCCTAGACCTAGAAAATATATAGTGTCTTGATAAAGGGTATTTGGATCCTAAACTTGTTTAGAAACTTGTTAAGAATTTTTGTGAGTTAATGTAAAAAAGGTGCCTAATTAGGCCTAATTGCTTGTAGCCCTATTTGGGAAGCAATTGATGTGATTCTTGGAACTCGATTAGGGTTTCAAAAAAAAGTGTGGTTGCAGGTGGTGGAAAGGACCCTAAAAACAACTTCAAGACCCTATTTGTCTCTATGGATTGATAATTGGTCAATTTGGAACAGTTGGAGCATCTTGGGAAGATGGAGCAAGAAAGGCTAGAAAGAGTCTTTTGAAGAGCTATGGTGAGTTTGTGTTTTACATTGTTGGTGTTTCACTAGTTGAAGAAGTGGGATCTTGTGAGAAGAGTCCTAAGGAGAATAGGGTTGGTGAAAGAAGCCTATTGGGTCAATGAGTGTCCTAGGAGCCCCTAGAGGAAACTAGGGATTAGCAAGACTAGTGCTACATCAGAGTGGTATCAGAGCAAGTTGAGAAACTTGGGAAGATTGGTATATGTCAAAGGTGGAATCTAGTGGTTCCACAAAGATGGTGAAAAATGAAGAATTAGCCAAGGACATGGAAGAGAAAAAGGAGAAAAATAGACTCCTTGAGGGTACCTTGGAAGCAATAAGGTTGAGGATGGAAGAACTAGAAGATGCTTCTAGGAAGAAAAACTTTGAAGCTGAAACCAGTAGTAGGGGTAAGAAAAAAGTTGAAGAGGAAGACTTCATCCCCAAACCAGACCTAGCGTTGAATAAGGAACCTTTCTTGAAGGCCATAAGGAATTAAGTGGCAAGGCTTTGGAAGTGATACCTTTGTTTGGAGGAATGATGGATATTGAGACAGTCATGGACTGGATTGAAGAAATGGAGAATCATTTCGAGTGTAAGGGTATATCTGAAACCCAAAAGATTAAAGTGGCCAAGTCAAGACTCAGAGGGTCAGCTTTGACTTGGTGTAAATACCTTCTGGATGAGAGGGTAAGAATGGGAAAGAAACCAATAGAAAATTAGAATGCCATGGTAACCAAGTTGAAGGAGAATTATCTTCTGGAGGATTATGAAATCCAACTCCATAGGAAGAGACAAAAATTGAAACAAAAAGACCTCGATGTGGCCTCATATACTAAGGAATTCTAGAGGTTATGTCTAAGCTCTAAATTGAAAGAAGAAGAGTCAATCAAAGTGGCTAGATAATTGGGTGGATTGAAGTGGAACATCCAAGAGGAGATTATCCTATGGACATGAACTACAATTCAAAAGTGTCATCAATTGGCTATAAGGGTGGAAGAGAAGAATAAGAAGAAAGGGGATCCTAGTTTCAATAATAGCAATAACAATAGAGGTAGAGGAAGATACCAAAGGGGTCAAAGAGGAGGCTACCAAGGTAGGGGTAGTGAACAAAGGTCACAAGGAGAGAATATATTAACAGAACAACATACTGAAAGCAGTTCAAGAGGAGGCTATCATAGAGGCAGGGGTAATCATGGTGGTCCTAACAAAGGAAGAGGAGGTAGGAGTAGTTCTTACTTTGCAACCATGAAGTGTTATTATTGTGGGCAACTAGGTCATCCAGCCTATAGGTGTCCTAACAAACCTTCTGCAACAAACAGTGACAAAATGGTAGCATATGCACATGAGGAAACTTCTAGTGTCAAAACCTGTGAGACAGACCATCTAGATTCAGAGATGGGTGAGAACCTAATGTTCAGAAGGGTACTAATAAGGAAACCAATTAAGGATGAGCCCAAACACATGAGGGCATTGTTTAGAATCAGATTCAAGATCCTTGGCAAGGTATGTAAGGTGATTGTGGACTCTAGATCCACAGATAATATCATCACAAAGGAGGAAATAGTGAAACTTAAGTTAGCCAAAATACCCCATCCAAACCCTTATAAGGTGACATGGCTCAACAAAGGCTATAGTGTATTGGTCAATGAGAAGACATGGGTTGAATTATCAATTGCAGGGTATAAGGATAGATTACTTTGTGACATCCTACCAATGGGTGCTTGCCATTTTCTACTAGGTAGGCCTTGGAAATTTGATAATGGGGTATTATATGATAGAAAGGATAATTACATCACCTTCAAGAAAGGAGGGAAGACTTTCAAAATTCAGTCTTTGCTAGAGGATGAAGAGCTACAACTAAAACTCCTAATGTCATGTTATATAGTGGTAAGGAGTTTGTAAATGACATCAAGGATGATGAGGGAGAGGGTTATGCCATTGTGCTAAGACCTAAGGAGGAAGAGAAATCAATGAAGGATCCATTACCAACAGAGGTGCAAGAATTGCTTGAGAAGTACAAGGATATTGTGAGTGATGGCACTCCTATAACCCTACCACCTAAGAGGGTTATAAGTCATCAATTAGAATTTGTGCCAGGGGAATCTTTTCCCAATAAGGTAGCATGTAAGCTCACTCCTAATCAAAACTTGGAGGTAGCTAGACAAGTACAAGAACTCTTGGATCAAGGCTTGATCAAGAAGAGTATTAGCCCTTGTGCAGTCCCAGTTGTTTTGGCATCCAAGAAGGGAGGAAAATGGAAACTATGTGTTGGTTGTATTCTTGGTTCTGGTCTATTTGCTCTAAAATTTTGTGATCGTCATGCTCTTTCCTTTCCTAATTCAAAAGTATCTCATCCTCGTATTTTTCTTGTGAATTTTCTGGGTCTTTAGGTCAAAATCCACATAAAAAGTGCAAAACCTCAAAACCCTAGGTCTTGTTCTAAGACAAAATGACAAGGAACCCTAAAATGTTCATTATGTTTCTATTTTGGCATTACCTTTTTAGAAACTTAAGTCATGTTTCTTTTATCTTAGTCACCTAGTCGCTTGATCCTAATAGAATATTCCTTTTTGTTTCAAAACTTGGCGATTAACTAGTGTCAGGATGTCTCTTAAGGACAAAGAATATTCTTTTTGTTTAACGAGACTTGGCGGAGCCCTTCAGTAATGTAGTCTCCAAATAAAGAAGCATGTTAGCAATCAACAGCAGGGCAAATTGTTAAAGTCACGGTGTTGTGTGAAAAAGACAACAATTAATAAATGTTTATGAGATTTAGTGATTGCTTCAATCGCGTAGTCTCTGGATTGGCTTGCAGTTGACTAATATGTTAAATATTTGTTGTGTAGTCTCCAGGAAAATTGACAGTTAAGTGAAAGATGTCAAAACTTCGTGACAAACCACATGCAGTTTGGAATATAAGACAGTCAGGTGGTCACTGGATTAAAATGCTAAGTCAGTATTTATTCAGTGATTTAGAGACAAATGATTAAATGGGACACGTGTCCATAATACACAAGCCAATGTTGTCGCGTAGTCTCTAAAAGAATTGTCAACTAACATTTGTAATTAGTGATTGAGCGACCAAGGTTAGTCGTAGGGTCTCGTAAATAAAAATAACATTCAGTGACTTGGAGATAACAATAAAAAGGTGAAGATAACCACTAGTTGCAGAGTCTCTGAATAAACTTTGAGTTAAGTGTTTCATCCAGCGATTTTGATTCCTTCAGTCGCATGGTCGCCAGAAGTGGACTATGGTTAGTCAGGAAAAGAAAATAACACAGTTACATGGTCTCTAGAAGAATTAAGGGTTATGAAGTTGGGTAAACAACAAGGAGATGCTTCACAATTGCATGGTCACTGAATCTGAAGATTCAGAAAAGGTGGCAGTTGCTGACATGACAATGTGAAGGATTTGGCGTCCAATGAAAATATAGAATATTGATTGTTGTCTGAAAAGGGTAGCTGAGATGTTTGACAAATAACCAATCATATGAAGACATGTCACCTTCTTTTGAATTTTATAAGGATTTTTCTTAAGATACACATATATGATTTCATTTTCCTATCACACTCATGAACTACGGCTAGGTTTTCAATTAATTTCACAGCATGCTGAATTGAAAGCAAAATTGATGATTTTTCAAATGATGAGCTATGTACTTGAAATAGTTACCATAAAGAGTTGATCGAGAGCTCATTTTCAACTTATCTTGCATACAAAATTATAGAGTGAAGAAGTACTAGGTCTTCTATTTTCAGAAAGTAGAAATTGGTCAAGATGCAGAGTACTCAGTTGATTATCAAGTCTTGAATTATTGAGATAGTGCACAGAGAAGAGTAGTGATTCATGATAGAAGATTTTTTTCAATATCGGTAAAAAAGAGGATTGAAACAGAGAAAAATGAGTAGAGCAGTCAGTGTGGCTTCAACTAGTGGAAAAAGTGATGAAGTTGATGATGATGCAAAGGGAAAAAGGAATTATTTTGATGAATTCCTAAAGTTGTTGCCAGGGTCCATACAGAATAAGAGGGCCAATGCGAATGTGCTGACAGATGATTACTGCGAGATCAGAGATGCTCACACTCCAGGATCAACAGGTTTTTCTCTTTACAACTAATTCTATAACAATTATGATAAGGCTATTCCAATATCAAAACCTTGGACTTGTGGTCTAGCTAGGTTAAATGTCCCTGATGTCTATATAGATGTATACTTGTGTTAGTGAATAGATTTGTCTTTTAGTAAACCCTTTCAAAATAACTCACAAATTCCCAAACAAGAAGACAAAACTCTGCAACTAATAGTTGAGATGCTTGTAATGTTTATGTGCAAGCGCTCTCTGAATTGTGATGTGAAGGTAAAACTTCCTTCTTTGGATTTACAATGAATAGAATCAATGGTATGCCTTTAACTAGAAGGCAAAAAAGGCTAGAAACCATCTATCCATCAACATGCGATAGATGTGATAATTTACAAAAAGGTAAATACAAACTGAGAACTCAAAGATTCCCATCCCAGCACTTACAAACAACAGATTGAAAGAAATCGATCAAGATTTATTTCAGATTATGTGATACATGAAATTCAAAGATTTCTTTGTATACATGAAAATACATTAGTAGCTGGAATTTATCAAAAGTATTTGCATTAACACAAAGTTTAATAGTAATGTAAATGAATACTTCCAAAGTCAAAGATTCAAAATGTATTACATCTATCCTCTGATACAAAATGGTATCCAAAGACAACCATTTCCAACTACACAGAAAACTAAATCTGAAAACAAAAATGTATTTCTTTCTCCCTCTACAACTACAAATTAAAACTAGAAAAACAAAACTCCTCTGCTTGCAGCACAAAGTCCCCAGTCAAAGGTTGAAAAATTAGAACCCTGGGTATGCCCACTCTTTTACAATATATAGCTCAATGAGATTATTGTTCAATTATATAACTAAATCTTGAAATGATTATAGTTAATCTGTATTTCTGCCTTTCATCTTTCGATAAAATTATCACCTTTATATCTTTATAAACTATTAATTTAGAAGTTTATAAGGATATATTTTAACACATTTAAATGACATTCAGACAAGTGGCATATAAATTTGTCAACCCAAAAGGAAAATACTATTTTTTCTAGGCGGACATAAAATATTTACTGGCAGTTTGATAGAGGTGCACTCAGACATCTGTATATTGCAAACCAGATCGAATTTTTAAAATCCCTCCAGTGAGGATTTATAAATTTATCTTATCTCAAACATATCCAAAACTCAGCCCAATCCAATGATTGAGTTAAAATTTATTAACCCAGAAATATGACTAATTTTCTGCTATCTGCAAATCCATGGTTAGAGAATTTGTTTGATCTTTTCTTCTCCACAGTCATTATGGCTCCCACCAAGATTTGATGTCACATACAATAAAGATCCAAATGATAATGTTGAGCTTCATTTTGATACCCATTATATACAATATAAGAGTGAGTATTTATTATCTTGGAATGTTTCATAGCAACATGCAATAAATCTCCAACATCCTTTTGAACTTGACAAGTTTTATTAGTCAATCTTGTTATTTGGATTCATGAATTCTAGATTTGAAATCATAACCATGAACTGACAAACTCAAACCAAGGGATTATGTATCTATTATGATGGGTCAAGCCTTCAAAACTGCACCTCAAATCTCCCAAGCTTGTTCCTTTGAAATTATAAACCTTGCCTTGTAACTTGAACTCTGAATTCTTGTACTGAACTTGGCTATATTTGAACCATAAGAACCAACTTGAACCATTTTTAAAACTTTGAACCTCAATAATCTTTCTTAATAGATACAATGTTCATTTGAGAAATAATTGGCATGGAGGAGACCCAAATTCTAAATTTTTAAATTTGGGTCTATATGGGGCTAACATTGGCTCTACAGGGGGACTATTTTTTACACAAAAACAGAGAACTCTAGCAATCTTTGGGAAAAGATAACTGCATTATCCATTGGGAAAATAAAGTCACTAAGAAGAGGAGAACTAGGAGTTGCTTGTAATGTGGGTGGAGGGGGAGCAGGGCAAACGAAAAGCCAAAACTGAAACTAACAACAAGCCCAAAGCTTGTGCATTATTTAAACTAAAACTATGCACACCAAGAGATATTTACACATGCACATAGGTAGGAATAAAACCTACCACAAGAAGCAAGGTGATAAAGACTCATACATGACCATTAACCAGTTGCAAGAAATAGGAGCCCTTCCTTTGTAGAAGATTGTACTTGGCTAATGTATCCCAAGACCAAAGCTTTTTACAAACTTCCTCAATGTTGAATGTCAAACTGATAGTATGCATCAATTTGGTGACAACATAGTCATTCCCAAAAATCCAAGACTCATTGTAAACTTCTGATTTTTCCTGGATCCTTTTCACATTATTCCTCAAGTGATTTCCCACTTTGGGATGAAAGAAAGGATGCCTAGAAATCTCTTCAAGAAAGATTAAATAATCTTCACAATTGATGTTATAAAGATCATCATTTTTCATGCAACTTTTAGCATTATGAAAGATTTCAGCAAAGGAAGACATTGCATCTAGGATGAGATTTTCTTTTATAGGGATACTTACTTTGTCTCTAGTAGAAATAATATCATCATTATGCATACTAGACATTCTTCCCATCTTATCATTTTTCAAAACATCATAATATCCAGCTCCATCTTCACAATCTGAATTGTGGGCAACAAAGTTCTCCTTTTTGATAGTTGATGGTAGATTTTCTTGAGGATGAGCCATTTCTTGCTACACTGATTCTTCCAAAGGTAGAGAAGAGAGAACTATAAGGGGGAAAAAATTAGAAGGATCTTTTTCTTTTTCCTCTAAAGTATCATTCTCTTTGCATTCAAGATCCCTTTCTTGTGCACATTCTATTTTACCAGCTTCTTCTTTCTCGCATGCTTTCTCTTGTTCCTTTGGTTCTTGCATGGGAGATATCTTCTTGATGAGGATGGAACCATAAAAAGACTTTAGAAAACTTACTTGCTTTGCCACATCTTCTGTAACTTCTCTAATTGGATTTTCTCTAAATGGTGGTATAAAGAGAAAGATATTTGTGATATCTTCACTTTTTGCTGGAACCCAATCTTCCAAGATCTCTGGATATCTTTGAAATAAATTGTGGTATTCATTTTCAATAGAGCTTCCAACCTCCATCCTTGAGGAGGTACCTTCAAATTTTTGAGAAAACAAAGCACTGAGACTTCAATTCCTTTCCCCAGTAGAGTCGCCAAAAATCTGTTAGTGAACAGATTTTTCTTTTAATAAACCCTTTCAAAATAACTTGCAAATGCCCAAACAAAAAGACAAAACTCTACAACTAATAGTTGAGATGCTTGTAATGTTTATGTGCAAGTGCTCTCTAAATTTTGATGTGAAGGTACAACTTCCTTCTTTGGATTTACAATGAATAGAATCAATGGTATGCCTTTAACCAAAAGGCACAAAAGGCTAGCAACCATCTATCCATAAACATGGGATGGATGTGACAATTTACAAAAAGGTAAATACAAATTGAGAACTCAAAGATTCCCAGCCTAGGACATACAAACAACATATTGAAAGAAATCGATCAAGATTTATTTCAGATTATGTGATACATGAAATTCAAATATTTCTTTGTATACATGAAAATACATTAGTAGCTGGAATTTATCAAAAGTATCTGCATTAACACAAAGTTTAATAGAAATGTAAATGAATAATTCCAAACTCAAATATTTAAAATGTATTACATCTATCCTCTGATATAGAATGGTATCCAAAGACAACCATTTCCAACTACACAGAAAACTAAATCTGAAAACAAAAATGTATTTCTTTCTCCCTCTACAACTACAAATTAAAACTAGAAAAACAAAACTCCTCTACCTGCAGCAAAAAGTCCCTAGCCAAAGGTTCAATAATCAGAACCCTGGGTATGCCCACTCTTTTACAATATATAGCTCAATGAGATCATTCTTCAGTTATATAACTGAATCTTGAAATGATTATAGTTAATCTGTATTTATGCTTTTCATCTTTCGATAAAATTCTCACCTTTATATCTTTATATCTTTATAAACTATTAATTTAGAAGTTTATAAGGATATATTTTAAAACATTTAAATGACATTCAGACAAGTGGCATATAAATTTTTCAACCCAAAAGGAAAATACTATTTTTGTTGGGCGGACATAAAATATTTACTGGCAGTTTGATAGAGGTGCACTCACACATCTGTATATCAAAAACTAGACTAAATTTTCAAAATATCTCCAGTAAGGATTTATAAATTTATCTTATCTAAAACATATCCAAAACTCATCTCGATCCAATGGTTGAGTTAAAATTTATTGACCCTGCAACATGACTGATTTTCTGCTATCTACAAATCCGTGGTTAGAGAATTTGTTTGATCTTTTCTTCTCCACAATCATTATGGCTCCCACCAATATTTGATGTCACATACAATAAAGATCCAAATGATAATGTTGAGCTTCATCTTGATACCCATTATATACAATATAAGAGTGAGTATTTATTATCTTGGAATGTTTCATAGCAACATGCAATAAATCTCCAGCATCCTTCTGAACTTGAGAAGTTTTATTAGTCAATCTTGTTATTTGGATTCATGAATTCTAGATTTGAAATCATAACCATGAACTGAAAAACTCAAACCAAGGGATTATGTCTCTATTATGATGGGTCAAGCCTTCAAAACTGCACCTCAAATCTCCCAAGCTTGTTCCTTTAAAATTATAAACCTTGCCTTGTAACTTGAACTCTGAATTCTTGTACTGAACTTGGTTGTATTTGAAACATAAGAACCAACTTGAACCATTTTGAAACCTTTGAACCTCTTTGAACTACTTTGAACCAAGGTTCAAATTGGTTCAAAGTGGTTCAATACTCATGCTTAATAGATACAATGTTCATTTGAGAAATAATTGGCATGGAGGAGACCCAAATTCTGAATTTTTTAATTTGGGTGTATATGGGGCTAACAACTTGTTTCTAGGTTTGGCTAGTCACTATGATGTCCTGTCTAGGACAATTAAGAAAAATGATGGCACTACCCTGTTAATTTTGAACAGAAACTCATTTATGCAAGCCTTTGGCTTATACAGTACTATGTCCACAAAAATCAATATTACTAAGCAAGAGGAGAGGTATAGGTTAAAACCTGGTATTGCTAGGGGTCAATTACAGAAACAAATGCATAAGGAGGTTAGGAACCATCTTACTCCTATACCCGGTACAACACCCTATTGTTTTAAGGACCTGCATTTCTATATCAAATATATTGCCTATGCCCTATGTAGAGTGTTAGGGATAGATGGAGGAGTTGAGAAGATTAATGTTGGAATTTTGATGATGGTACTTGACTTACAAGAGGTGCATTCTAGCACCAGTTATGACTACATACAGTATATCATTGATAAGATGCATGAATTATTTGTAGCTACATAGAAAAAGATGAAGGATCCCAAAGAGAAGGAACCTAGGTTATTCCACTATTCCATCCTGATGCATCTACTTCTACATTTTAACTTTAGGATCATGGATGTGAACAACTTAAATCCTCAGAGGATTTTCAAGGACAAGCCTCATCTCATTTAGTTTTGGGTTAGGATTGGAACTATACATCCAAATATTGTGATTACTATGCATTTGAAAACTAGATTGTATATCTAATACTGCAGAGCATGGGCATCAGCAAGACAAGGCTCCTAATCAAGGTGCTGCAACTACTAAGGCCTTGTGAGTATGTAGATAAGTGGGAGGGAGATCATAACTGGGGAGAATTATTTCTAGAAGAGAATTTTCCTATGATTAGGGTATATGGGTGTACACATCCACCACATATCTTACCCTACCATGTGCCATCAAGAGTTGCTTCCATGGAATTTATCTGGTAGCTATTATTGACAGATAATGAACATTTTGCGCCACACAGGAAGGGGACCTTAACCCCTAGACAATTCAAGATCTTTAATTTTACCATTGGCAAGGGTGCCATTGATTCAGTCAATAAGTGGTTGGAGAGTTGCAAAATGGGGGCAGCCTCATATAGATATATTGACCCTGAGGGTTTCATGGCAGGAGTCAGAAAGCTTTTAACCCCCACAATCCCTAATGCAAATGTTCATTGTACATGTATAGAAGAGGATTAAACAAGAAATCTTCTTGATGAAGATGAAATCAGAACAAGAAGGAATAGGATTTAGGAGTTGCTGAATCTGGAAAAGAAGATAAAGAGAAATGGGTTAGCTTTTGGAGGATCTTACCCTAATTTTCCCTATTTTGATAGGATCAAGGCCATGATAGATAATTTCTATGTACTCTGTGAACAACTTGACAATGTTTTGGATAAGAAAGGAGCTCAAGAGCCTGAGCATTCAGAATCAGAATATGAAAGTGGTAGTGATGGTGACTATGTCCGTCCACCTCAGTATGATCAGCCTCAACAAGATGTTGCAGAGGCACCACACTTGTAGGGAGGAGAGGGTCATATTATTGACTTGATAGAAGTCTCTCAGCCAGATGATGTAGAGGAGCCTTCAACCAAAAGGCAGAAAGTTGACATAAGCTAGACTTCAATTATTAGGCAGGAGAAGAAAAGAGATAAAGTGAGTGCCCTCATTCCTGAGAATAGGTTATATGATCATAACCTGAGAAAAATAATTAGACAATGGAGGAGGTAGTATCTTGATGAAGAGGAGAATATTGAGTTGCCTCTGAAGGCATGCATTGATACATCAGCAACAATTCCTAAGTGATGACAATTTCATCAAGACTGATGAATTCAAGGACTTTCGAAAATGGCATAAGGAGTAGATAATGGCTCAATTGAAGGTTGATGGAGAAGAAATGGTCACAAATGAGGCCTTGTTAGCCTTACAATAATATGACCCTGACAGTGAATATGTCTTACCAGATGAGGCAAGGCAAATGGTTTTAAACAGTGGCATTTTGCTTGTTGAAGGCTGGCACTTGGCTTCAGCTTTTATCATCGACCAAATAAGGAAACAACTAGACCTAACAATGGAAAGCGAAGTGTAGATGGGTGATATGATAAAGGGTTTTGGGTATAGCCCAAAGTCTCAAGCTTTTTCCATGTGGATCCTTTAACCTAAAGATCAGAAACCTCAGTTGGTAAACATTCAGGAGAATATGGTGGGAAACTAGATGGTTTAGACAGTACAGAATATAGGGGATCTAGAGATTTCTTAGATCATGACTCACTGGGCTCACTTAAATGAAGATAAGAAAAAGCAATTGTCTGATAAGTGTAGCATTTTGGTTGAAGAGACCAGTGCCTTGGCCAAAGATAGGGAGTTGTGCCACATCAAAATAGACCAACAAAATCAGATGATTGCTGAATTAATGAAGCAACTTGAAGAAAAACCTGAAGTGGTGTATGTGCCTTCACAATAGCCCTTGCAAATTGATGAGAAGGAAAAGTCAGAGGAAGTGATTGAAAAAGAAGATATGGGCGAGAAAAAGAATGAAATAGCACTAAATGCATTTAGATGCATTTTATAGCATAGAATTGACATACTAAAGGATAAGATAGATGTCATTTTGAATGCTTATAACAAGTTTCCCACCCTAAACATAGAGATAATAGGGTACATTGCTACTCTAAATCCCTATTTTGTTAATTGGTCTCCTAGGGTGCAACTATTTGAAAAGCTTGCCTATTTGCAGCCTCTTAGGTTAGATTTACCTGAGGTAGTGACTAAGATTGAAGATGAGGTTAAGAAGGTTAATATAGCCTTGTCATTTTTTAAGGGCAAGTTAAACCAAATGGAGGCTAAGCTAAGCATGTTTTCTCCAGGTTTCAAGATGATCAAGTAAAGGCCTTAGAGGCCTGGAAGAGTGAGTTTGATAGTAGGATGCCCAGTAATGAGGCATTCATTTCAGGATCTAATTTGGATTTGGAAGGCTTCAATAAGATTTTGGATGAGGCTTTCAAAGAAGAAACTAACATCAATAAATTCCTAGCAGATGTTAAAAGCATCACCGATGTCATGTGGGAAAGGAAAAAGGCATAGGTATAGAGCACACAGAGCTTCAAGTGGCCTACAGAAGATCAAGTGACAGCATGGGACCTGATGACTAAGCCCAAGAAGAAGAAGTCTATGGAGGAGGAGGAAGTCCTAGATGAAGAGTAAAAGGGAACACTTGGCACCTGATCATTGAGCATAGGGTGGTTAGATATTAATAGAG
This sequence comes from Thuja plicata, assembly GCA_018584345.1. Lineage (NCBI taxonomy): Eukaryota > Viridiplantae > Streptophyta > Pinopsida > Cupressales > Cupressaceae > Thuja > Thuja plicata. The sequence continues at coordinate 1,094,613 of MU223590.1, read as the reverse complement.
ATGAGTGTAAGTTAGCCTGTAATGGCGGTCACTTAGTCTTGCTACAACTACCAGAAGCTATCCTGAACATTGTCAAACAAAGGCACCAGATACTAGAAAAGGACAAAGAATATCAGATGTTATCCCCTATTTTTGTCCTCCCATCACTTCTACATCCTTTTCTTTTGTCTCTTCTATACTTTTAGGATTAGGTTCCTTAAATAATCCAAAGCTTGTTGCATCCTAAGATAAAGTATTCCAAGATGGTTAAGAACCTATAAATAGACCAAAGTTTTAATAGTTTAAGAGGACAAAATATATTGAAAAATCTAACTTTCTAGATTTGTGTCTGTATCTTCAAGCTTTTTATCTTTTTATGTATTAAAGTAGTACCATATCAATAAAATACAGTGCAATTTTACTCTATCTTCATTTTTGTCTCTTTATCTATTGGGTTATGCTCTTTTATGTTTAAATTTGTAAGACAATTTTAAGCATTTTAGCTATGAGGTAGCTATATAATTACTATCAAGTTTCTTTCAAGGAAAGAACTAAGTTTTGTAATTAGTTTCAGAGAGCATAACAATAGGTTAAAGATTTGATACAGTATTATAGATGTGACAGGATAAGTTGTAAGGCATTTTATCTAAATTGCATGTAAGTTGTAAGGCATCTTACATTATTTTGTTTTTATGTATTCCCGTGAACTTCAAGTTATTCCTCCTAGATTCATAAGAGTTATAAAAGGAGAGAAGAATGCAATTCCTAGTTATGTTGTTGTCTGCTATCATTAAGATATTGATTTGATTGCCAAGCTTTTTCTTAGAATAGTCATAGTCATCTGTATTGTTATATACATGTCCATTTAAAATAGATCATTCAGCACATAAAGTACAATCCACTCTAAAGATATTGTTAAGACAGTAATCAGTCATAGGTAAAACATGCCTGAGTCAGTGGATCTCAAAAAAGGAGGTGATAATAGGTATCCGCAGTGTTATGAAAAACCTCATCAATTAGTGTTTTTCTCTTGCTTGAGTTAGAGTGTTAAAAGGAATTAGGAGTCATAGAGTTGTCTAAGTATTCAAGCATCTTTCAGAGGCCTTGCAAGTAAAAACCCTAACAGATTGGCGACTCTACTAGGGATAGAGATTATAGAGTCTAGTTAAGAAGCTTCAGAATATCTCTAGTGCAAGTAGTTAGAAATCTCTGGTATCTTCAAAAATTTTACAAATCTTTTCCTGTTGTTGTTGTCATATTATCCTTTGATAAGTATTCATTCATCCGAAGCCATTGGGTGGCATATCTAAAACAAATTCTCTTAGATTATTGCAAATTAAGTGAATATCTTTCATAATGAATACTAGGTCAAGGATGAGAACAGATCCTAAAAAGGTGTTATATGGTGGACTCGCATCATCCTCAATCATGGAAATGTCTTGGAGAAAAAAAGAGAAATCCAATTAACATGGATGAGACCACTCCAAGAGGTAAAGAGGGAAATGTTAGGAGAGATATGAATACCAATCAACATTCTCATGATGGAAATACTTCAAAGTATGAAGAAGTTGTTGAAAGAGTATTAGAGACACCCACAGTCACTTCTACCTCAAATGAGAGAGAAGAGATAAGCACATCCAGTTTAGATTCAGAAGATGCTCCCTCTGATATGCTAGTGAATGAAGAGAAGTTCATCTTGAAACAACTCGCCCTAGTTCAACAAATGAAAAGGGAAAGAGAAATGAGAAAGAAAAAACAAGATCATAAGGATGTTGATAAGAATAGAAGAAGATCTTCAAAGCATCAAAGTATGAAAGATATAGAGAGGTCTTAGAAGGACCAAGAAATATCAGTCACTCATAAAGCTCCTATTTCACAAAAGGATAAAGGAAAGCAAAAGATGAGTGAATGTAGAGATCAAGAACCTAAATTTCAAAAGCCTTTGATAGAGAAAATGTCCAAGTTAGATATTGACTTGGAAAAGTTGAGAATTGAAAAAGAAACCATGGAAAAAATGTTGGAAAAAGCACAAATGGAAGCTACAATAGTTGAAATGAAGAAAAAGATAGATTTCTTGCAGTCTTCAAAGTATTCTTATACCGGACCAGAGAATATTACTACTTCTAAAGCAAAAACCACCACTTTCAAGGAAGATGATAGTTTTCAAAGAAAACCATTGCATACTAAAAGGTACAAACAATTTAATTTTTTTGGCATTCCCAGGTATCCTAATGCTTTCCCTAAGGATCTGGGTGATATAGGAGAAAAACTCCCAAAGTTTGCAGGTAATAATGTTATATCTTATGAAACACATCTAAGAAAATTCATTGATTTTGTTGATGATCTGAATATCACTCATGAAGATGTATTAATGAAATTATTTGTTCAATCTTTAGTTGAAGATGCAAGGGAATGGTTTAGGATCCTTTCTAATAGATCTGTTGTTTCTATGGATGAGTTGATTGAATTGTTTAAGGATCAATATGGAGACAAAACAAATAAGGTCTTTTTGTTGAATGAGTTCAACAATATTAAAAATAATTATAATGAAGAAGTCACAGAGTTTAATACAAGATTTTAGAGAGCTATGCATAAGCTATTTTAGAAGATAAGGCTGGATGAAGAGGTATGTTTAGCAACTTATTTGAATGAATTTGATTCTAAAATGGGATATGCTCTTAGAGATAAAAAAACCTAGAACTCTTACTGATGCTTATAAAATAGCAGTCAATATTGAAATGAATAGAAGAGTATCTAGTAAGTTGAATAGGAGGAATGAATCAAGGTTTAGTAGGAGCAATCTAAAAGAACCAAAGTATAAAGAATACAAAGCTCCTCAGAACCATAGACCTTCTTATAATACAACATACAATCCTCAAAATAGAATCCCAAACCATCCCTATGGAACTCAGTTTAAAGATGGGAAGCCTATTACTGTACTTAAAAAAGATAAGACAGATAACAGAACTCCAAACCCTCTTCATAAAAATTTTGTCCATTTCTGCAATGATGATACTTGGTGTGAAGCATGTGAGGCCCCTCATAACCTTGATTCTGTATTGTTTCCTTATATTTGAGAGTAAGTGAAGAATAGGGGAATGATGAGGGAGAACAATGTGATCATAGTATGACAAACACTTACTCATGCCATGATATAGATTCAGACAGTGAAAGTGAAAATCGTGATTCATGTATTTCACAAAGAAGGATGGAGAATCATCATCAACAGTTCTTATCTGATAGTGAAACTGAAGGAAATGATGATCATATTAGATGTTATGCTCAAGACAATCAGGATATTCCACTCATTAGAAAAGCTTTAGATGAAGAGAAAGCTAGGATAACTGCAGATTTAGTAAACAAGGCTAGAAACAACTATCATCTGAGAAAAAAAGTAGTGGGTGGTACTGGTAGCCAGCCATCAGGTGTCTTTATTAAAGAAAATAAGATAGACACTAAATATGTGCAAAAAAAGGATGGACCTAGTGAAAATGTGAATAAGCATAAGGTCAAAGTTATTACAAAAGCACTTGAACCAAATGGTGTACAAGAGGAAGATGTGAGAAGACAAGAAAAAAGTACTCCTGTGCACAAGATAGAGAATAAAAAGTTGAAAGAATCAGCCCTGAATGAACACAATGAAGAAAATGATGTCACTTTTGACAAATCAAAGTTCTCATATATGAGATACACTCCAATAGATATGGGTCAATGTTTGTCCCAGATGATAGTTAAAGTTCCATTTCTAGAAATGATGAGAATTAAAGAACATAAGGAAAAAGTAATGTCATTATTAAACAGTGTACCCACAATAAAGGTTCAAAGTCTAGAGGATCTTGGTAAGAGGCCAATTACCAAAGGAAAAGAAGTTGAGGTGTTAACATCTGAAATTCCTCAAATATTCTTGAATGCAACTTATTCCCCAAAAGTTGTTGACCCATTTTTTCTTTCATTAATAATTAATGATAAGATGCTGAAAAATTGCATGATTGATTCAGGAGCATCTAATACAGTTATGCTAGTTGAAATCATTAGGTTAATGGGATTACAAGTTGATACTCCTTATGGGAGATGCCAAGCTATGGATTCTAGAGAGATCCCTGTGATTGGTACCATTGAGGCTATGCCTTACAAATTAGCAGTCTGCCCTGATGTAGTAATGACCATGAATGTTCTTGTGGTTGATATACCACCACATTATGGCATGTTGCTATCAAGAAAATGGAGTGCTTCAATGGGAGGTAGTATACAAAATGATTTATCATATGCTACTTTCAACATTTTTGGAGAAAGTGTTAAGGTCTTAAGAGACAGTAGAACTTCCCACATGATAGAAAATTTTGAAGACACTAGCATTAATTGTTGCATTGATGTAGACATGGAAAACTTCAGGATGCAAAAAAATGAACTTTATTATCAAAATGAAGAGGCTGACCCTTTGAACAGAGAATTAATCATGCAGGAAGATGGATTATGGAAAATGTACTTTGATGGTGCCTACTCTAAAGAAGGATCAGGGGTAGGAGTATTATTGATATCTCCATCAGGTACAACTTTTAAGTACTCATTTCTATTAGCCTTCCAATGTACAAACAATATGGCAGAATATGAGGCTTTGTTTTTAGGACTTGAGATTGCTATCAAACATGGTATAAAGTGTTTAAAGGTTTATGGTGATTCTGAGTTGGTTGTAGCACAAGTCAAATCCAAATATGCTATAAAAAATGATAGATTGAAAATGTACAAATGTGCTATTTGGGATCAACTTGAAATGTTTAATGCCTTTGATATAAGTTAGTTAGAGAGGTCAAAAAATATAATGGCTAATTTTTTAGCAAATGTTGCTTTAAAAAATGATGATCTGACCTTACATGGGGTATCAATATTAGAAGTCAAAACCAGACCAGTTGTTCCAGACAACATATACAACTAGCAGGTATTCCAGGATGATCATGATATTCTGAGGTTCACGCAATGTTTAGACCATTATGAGAACCAGAGCATAGATTGTAGTTCCTTACTAGAACATGATGATGGAAAAGACTACATATTTGGAAATGAAGTTGTCCAATTAATTTCTAATCAGATTCCTAGGGGTCTGGTTGAGCTTGAAGCATTGTTTATAAGTCAGCAAAATGATTCATCAAAGTTAAGCAATGCTAAAGTTGAGGATTTGGAAGAAATAAATCTAGGATTTGAAAAAAGTCCTCAAATAGTTTACATTGGAAAAGGTTTAGAGTCTCACATAAGAAAAAATCTGATTAAATTATTGAGAAAATATAAACATGTCTTTGCTTGGTCATATGAGGATTTGAAAGCATATAGAGAGGACCTTTTTCAACATGAAATCCCTTTGAAATCAGATGTGAAACCATTTAGGCAAAAATAGAGGCCTATTAACCCCTTGTTGGCTCCTAAAATGCAACAAGAGTTGATGAAACTCAAGGATGCCAAGATAATCCAGCCCATCAAACATTCAACTTGGGTATCTAATTTAGTTCCAGCCAGAAAGAAAAATGGTGATATCAGACTATGTGCGGATTTCAGGAATCTAAATATTGCTTCATTGAAAGATAACTATTCATTACCGAATATGGAAGCAATGTCGCATAAGGTGACTAGTTGTGAGTTGTTGTCTATGATGGATGGTTTCTTAGGTTATAACCAGGTCTTAGTTAAAGAGTCAAAGCAGTACAAAATTGCATTTACTACTCCATGGGGAACTTATGTGTATATCAGAATGCCTTTTGGATTAATAAATACAGGGGCAACTTTTTAGAGGGCTATGAATGTTGAATTCAAAGAATTTATTGATTTATTCATGGTTATTTATCAGTATGAATTGACTGCATATTCCAAAAGAGCCATTGATCACTGTGATCACTTGGGTAGGATTTTTAATAAGGCATTGGAATATGGTGTCTCACTAAATCCCAAGAAGTGTCATTTTGCGGTAAGAGAGGGAAAGTTGCTGGTACATGTAGTGTCCAAAGAAGGGGTAAGAATAGACCTTGAGAGAGTGGAGGCAATTCAAAAGGTGATTGCTCCAAAGAACATATAAGGTGTGCAATATTTCTTAGGAAATATCAATTTTGTCCGAAGATTCATAGCAAATTTTGCAAAAATTGTTAAAGCCATTGTCAAATTATTAAAGAAGGATGCCAAATTTTCTTGGAATGAAGAAGCTCAACAAGCATTTGAAAAAATAAAGAAGGAAGTATAGGAGGCTCCAGTGTTGAAATCTCCAGATTATACTAAGCCTTTCTCTTTTTTTTTATTTGCATCATTTCATACAATTGTTGCTATTCTGCTTCAAAAGGATGAACAAGGATTTGAACATCCCATAGCTTTTTATAGTAAGTCCTTGCAAGCTGCAGAGCTTAACTATAAAATAATGGAGAAACATGCTTATGCATTGGTAAAAGTTGTGAAATCTTTTAGGCCCTACTTGGTTTGTGCTAAGGTATAGGCCTATGTTCCTCATTCAGCACTAAAGGATATCCTAACACAGTCAGAGGTAACTGGTAAAAGGTGTAAGTGGATCACCAGAATTCAAGAATTCAACCTTGAGATCAATATCACCAAGTTAATAAGAGGACAAGGTTTGGCAAAGCTCATGACAGAAGAGAACCTGGATTTAGTACAGCTAAATTAGACAGGAATACATAACCAAACTATTACCAGCATAGAAAGGAAACCATACTACACTGATATTGTTTTCTTTCTCAAAAATGCTAAGTGTCCTGATCATTTGTTTGAAAATCAGAAAGAAGTCTGAAATTGCAAACTCAAAGGTACATTCTGATCCAAGGTGACTTGTTTTGGAAAGATAAGAATGGTGTACTATTGTTATGCCTTGACAGACACCAAGCTGAGAAGGTTTTGAGTGAAATGCATGAAGGCAAATGTGGAGGTCACTTTTCTGCTAAAACTACCGCCCATAAGATTTTAACGGCAGGGTATTATTGGCCTACTTTGTTCAAGGATACCTATATACATGTTAGGAAATGTGAACCATGTCAAAGGTTTTCCAATAAACTAAAGTTTTCAAGTGCTCTGTTGTTGAACCCAATGAGTATTGAAGCTCTTTTTTCTATGTGGGGGATTGATTTTATTGGTGAATTTTAGGAGAAATATAGTGGTGGACATAGTTGGATATTGGTTGCAACAGATTACTTTACTAAGTGGATTGAAGCTATTCCTACAAGGAAAGCAACAAGAAAGGTAGTTACTGAATTTATCATGGAGAATATTATAACTAGATTTGGTGTACCTACTAAGTTAGTGATGGACAATGCTATGAGTTTTAGATCAGAAGAAATGACAAGTTTATGTTAAAAGTATGGGATTACTATATCATACTCATCACCATATCACCCACAGGATAATGGACAAGCTGAGTCTAGCAATAAGAGTATATTGAAGATATTAAAAAGGACTCTGGAAAAAAATAAAAGAACATGGCACACAAAGTTGAGTTAGCCCTTTGGGCTGATAGGATAACACTCAAAAAGGCAACTGGTAAATCTCCTTTTGAGCTAGTATATGGCCTACAAGCAAGATTTTCTATGAATAATTTGTTTCCAATATGTCAATTTATACAAGAAGAACATTTAGATGTCTCTAATGATATGCAATTTAGAATGGTGCAGCTGATTGAATTGGATGAAGTAAGGAGAAATAGTCAGAAAGAAAACATAAAATTGTAGCAGAAGATGAAATACCTTTTTGACAAAAGGTCTACTAAGAGGAAATTCCAGTCTGGTAACCTAGTTCTCCAATGGAATGCAAGAGTAGAAGACAAAGGTAAGCATAAAAAATTTGAATCTTTGTGGCTAGGACCATTTATTGTCTCAGAAAATTTTGGCAAAGACTCTTATTTATTGAAAAATATGGAGGGAGAAGATTTTGAGTTGCCTGTGCATGGGCAATTCTTGAAGCCTTTCTTTAATTAAGGATCAAAGTAATGCACAAGTAAATATGTATCATATTGTGAATACTTTCCCTTTGTGTTTGTAAATACTGTAAATAGTTTCCCTTATGTTTTAGGTTAGTGGGTGTCCTCTTCATTTTTTGAAGGGTCTGGAACTAGAGATTCTGTGGTTCTTTGCCATACACTATGTTTAGTCAATCCTCAGATAGAGCCACTGTTGGTTGTATTCCTGGATCTGGTCTATTTGACCTAAAATTTTGTGATCCTCATGCTCTTTCCTTTCCTAAGTTAGAAGTATCTCATCCTCATATTTTCCCTATGAATTTTATGGCTTTTCAGGTCAAAATCCACATAAAAAGTGCAAAACCTCAAAACCCTAGGTCCTGTTCTAAGCCAAAATGACAAGAAACCCTAAAATGTTCATTATGTTTCTATTTTGGCGTTATGTTTTAGTAACTTAAGTCATGTGTCTTTTATCTTAGTCGCCTAGTCGCTTGATCCTAACAACATATTCCTTTTTTTTTTAGACTTGGCGATTAACTAGTGTTGGGATGTCTCTTAAGGACATAGAATATTCTTTTTTTTTACGAGACTTGGCAGAGCCCTTCAGTTGCGTAGTCTCCAAATAAAGAAGCACGTCAGGAATAAACAGTAGGGAAAATTGTTAAAGTCACAGTGTCACGTGAAAAAGCTAGCAGTTAATAAATGTTTATGAGATTTAGCGATTGCTTCAGTCGCGTAGTCTTTGAATTGGCTTGCAGTTGATTGATATGTTAAATATTTGTTGCGTAGTCTCCAAGAAAATTAGCAGTTAAGTGAAAGATGCTGAGAATTCATGAAAAACTACATGTAGTTTGGAATATAAGACAGTCGGGTGGTCGCTGTATTAAAATGCTAAGTCAATATTTATTCAGCAATTCATAGACAAATGATTAAATGGGACACGTATCCATAATGCACAAGCCAATGTTGTCACGTAGTCTCTAAAAGAATTGTCAACTAACATTTTTAATTAGCGATTGAGCGACCAAGGTTAGTCGTGGGGTCTCGTAAAGAAAAATAACATTCAGCGACTTGGAGATAACAGTAAAAAGGTGAAGATAACCACTAGTCATGGAGTCTCCAAATAAACTTTGAGTTAAGTGTTTCATCCAGCAATTTTGATTCCTTCAGTCGCGTGGTCGCCAGAAGTGGAATATGGTTAGTCAAGAAAAGAAAATAACATAGTCAATTGGTCTCTAGAAGAATTAAGGGTTATGAAGTTGGGTAAGTGACAAGGAGATGCTTCATATTCGCGTGGTTGCTAAATCTGAAGATTCAAAAAAGGTGGCAGTTGCTAACATGACAATGTGAAGGATTTGGCATCCAATGAAAATCTAGAATATTGATTGCTATATGAAAAGGGTAGCTAAGATGTTTGACAGATAACCAATCATATGAAGACTTATCAGCTTCTTTTGAATTTTATAAGGATTTTTTTGGAGATAAACATATATGATTTCATTTTCCTATCACACTAATGAACTACGGCTAGGTTTTTAATTAATTTCACAGGGTGCTGAATTGAAAGTAGAATCGATGATTTTTCAAATGATGAGCTATGTACTTGAAACAGTTACCATAAAGAGTTGATCAAAAGCTCATTTTTAACTTATCTTGCATACAAAATTATAGAGCGAAGAAGTATTAGGTCTTCTATTTTTAGAAAGCAGAAATTGGTCAAGTTGCAGAGTACTCAGTTGATTATCAAGTCTTGAATTATTGAGATAGTGCACAGAGAAGAGTAGTGATTCCTGATAGAATATTTGTTTCAATATTGGTAAAAAAGAGGATTGAAACAAAGAAAAATGAGTAGAGAAGTTAGTGTGGCTTCAACCAATGGAAAAAGTGATGAAGTTGATGATGATGCAAAGGGAAAAAGGAATTATTTTGATGAATTCCTGAAGTTGTTGCCGGGGTCCACACAAAATAAGAGGGCCAATGCGAATGTGCTGATAGATGATTACTGTGAGATCAGAGATGCTCACACTCCAGGATCAACAGGTTTTTCTCTTTACAACTACTTCTATAACAATTCTGATAAGGCTATTCCAATATCAAGCCCTTGGACTTGTGGTCTGGCTAGGTTAATTGGCCCTGATGTCTATATAGATGTAGACTTGTTTCTATGTTTGGCTAGTCACTATGATATCCTGTCTAGGAAAATTAAGAAAAATGATGGCACTACCTTGTTAATTTTGAACAGAAACTCATTTATGCAAGCCTTTTGCCTATACAATACTATGTCCACAAAAATAATATTACTAAGCAAGGAGAGGTATAGGTTAAAATTTTTGGCAAGTTGACTACCTAAGGATGCATGACTCATTTTGTGTTTTCATCATGGCAACAAAGTCACACTTAGTCTCTATCTTAAAAGACAAAATAACTAAGGAAAATAGGGCAGACAGAGATACTCAATGATTAGCGCATCAGCGCACATGCAAGAGATTGATTCAGCTTATGCGCATTTTGATATAAGTTGTATGACATGTGTACATGCTACATCCAGACACACATAGTATTGAACTACAGTACGCTAAATTTACAATCAGATCAATAGACCAGCAGTCCAGGAGATAGAGCATGGAAGCCAACTAAGTGTTTTGATCAGTGTGTTTTATTTTGTGATGTAATGGTTAAGTGCCTTTTTCTATATGTTTGTATTGATGTAATTAACATTGTAGTAAACACACTTGAAGCCGACTTGTTCGGAAGCATTGTATATTTTGTTTTAGGGCTGACTAGTGTTTTGTTTTGGGTCGCGCCTATTCAGATTTGAATATATAAGTATGAAATGTAAAGATATGATACAAGTGTCAATTATGATGTAAGAGGAAGATACAGAGGGACAGTACTATGAAGTCGGTATATGATATAGCTCTTTAAGAGAGTAAGAGCATTCATGCATACACAAAACCGATTAGACAATAGTGTCATCACAATAGTTCATTCTGATATAGTGCATATCATCTTCCAGAAGGTTGTAGCCTTCATCTTATTGGGTAGTGAGCCTAGGCAGTGAGCCATTTACCTTTAACAAGGTTTTATAAAAGACTGCTAATAGGGTCCGACCTTTAACCAGGTCATTGTACTCATATTGTAAAGACTGCTTCTAACAAGGCAAAGGAACTCTCACAAGTTCATTATACTTAGTACAATATTTGTGGGTACTAATTCCCACCAGGGTTTTCCTCTGA
>MU223590.1:1057405-1078714 GCA_018584345.1 Thuja plicata | reverse complement strand
GAGAACATCAAATAGATTGATGCCACTATTGTGACATATGATCAAGGTCCCTGCATGGATCTGATAAAAATGGAGAAGCTGACATATGCATTATGTGCGCATCTACAAACAGTTGATGCTATGAAAGTATTTTGGCAGAAAGAGATCCAATCTCTTAAAATTGCATACCCTAAAGTGTATATAGAGTAAGTATGCAGTAGACTTACAAGTTTTTGTACACCTTTGTCATTAATTTCAAAGGGGGAGTAATATAGAATGTGTATATGCAGAGAAGTATATGTATATATGATGTTATACAGTCATTTTTTGTGTTAAGTCATTTTGAGTAACTTGACCACATTCCTTTGTTGCCATAAATGAAAAAGGGTGAGATTGTTGGCAAGTTGAATACTTGAGGATGCATGACTCATTTTGTGTTGTCATCATGGCAACAAAGTCATACTTAGTCTCTATCTTAAAAGACAAAATGACTAAGGAAAATAGGGTAGGCAAAGATACTCAGCGATCAGCACATCAACGCACGTGCGAGAGATCGATTTAGCTTATGCACATTCAGATATAAGTTGTATGACATGTATACATGCTACATCCAGACACACATAGTATAGAACTACAGTACAGAAAAGTTACAATCAGATCAATAGACCAGTAGTCCAGGAGACAGAGCATGGAAGCCGACTAAGTGTTTTGATCATCGTGTGTTATTTTTTGATGTAATGGTTAAGCACCTTTTATTATATATTTTTAATGATGTAATTAACATTGTAGTAAACACACTTGAAGCTGGCTTGTTTGGAAGCATTGTATATTTTTATTTAGGGCTGACTAGTGTTTTGTTTTGGGTCACACTTATTTGGATTTGAATATATAAGTATGAAATGTAAAGATATGATACAAGTGTCAATTATGATGTAAGAGGAAGATACATAGGGATAGTACAATGAATTCAGTATATGATATAGCTCTTTAAGAGAGTAAGAGCATTCACGCATACATGGAACTGATCAGACAACAGTATCATCACAGCAGTTCATTCTGATATAGTGCATATCATCTTCCAGAAGGTTGTAGCCTTCATCTTATTGGGCAGTGAGCCTAGGCAGTAAGCCATATACCTTTAACAGGGTTTTATAAAAGACTCCTAATAGGGTCTGACCTTTAACCAAGTCATTGTACTCATATTTTAAAGATTGCTTCTAACAGGGCAAAGGAACTCTCACAAGTTCATTATACTTAGTACAATATTTGTGTGTACTAATTCCCACCGGGGTTTTCCTCTGATCAAGGTTTACCCATAATCATATCATGTGTTATGAGTTGTTATGTTAAGCTTCATTCTATGTATGCTTGATTTATGTTTAAGTTGCTAAAAGTAATTAATTGACAAACACTGATTCACCCCCCTCTCTCAGTGTTTCTAACAAAAACCTGGTATTGCTAAGGGTCAATTACAAAAACACATGCATAAGGAGGTTAGGAACCATCTTACTCCTATACCCATTATAGCACCCTATTGTTTTAAGGACCTGCATTTCTATGTCAAATATATTTCCTATGCCCTATGTAGAGTGTTAGGGATAGATGGAGGAGCTGAGAAGATTAACGCTAGAATTTTGATGATGGTACTTGACTTACAAGAGATGCATTCTAGCACCAGTTATGACCACATATAGTATATCATTGATAAGATGCATGAAGGATTTGTAGCTACATAGAAGAAGATGAAGGATCCCAAAGAGAAGGAACCTAGGTTCTTCCACTATTCCATCCGGATGCATCTACTTCTACATTTTAACTTCGGGATCATGGATGTGAACAACTTAAATCCTGAGAGGATTCTCAAGGACATGCCTAATCCCATTCAGTTTTGGGTTAGGATTTGGAGCTATACATCCAAAGATTGTGATTATTGTGTGTTTGAAAACTAGATTGTATATCCAATATTGTAGAGCATGGGCATCAGCAAGACAAGGCTCCCAATCAAGGTGTTGCAACTATTGAGGCCTTGTGAGTATGTAGATAAGTGGGAGGGAGATCATAACTAGGGAGACTTCTTTCTAGAAGAGAATTTCAATATGATTAGGGTATATGGGTGTACACATCCACCACATATCTTACCCTACCATGTGCCATCAAGATTTGCTACCATGGAATTCATCTGGCAGCTATTATTGCCAGATAATGAACATTTTGTGCCACACGGGAAGGGGACCTTAACCCCTAGACAATTAAAGATATTTAATTTTACCACTAGAAAGGGTGCCATTGATTCAATCAGTAAGTGGTTGGAGAGTTGCAGAATGGGGGTAGCCTCATATAGATATATTAACCCTGAGGGTTTCATGGCAGGAGTCAGAAATCTTTTAACCCCCATAATCCATAATACAAATGTTCCTTGTACATGTATGGAAGAGGATTCAATAAGAAACCTTCTTGATGAACATGAAATCAGAACAACAAGGAATAGGATTAAGGAGTTGCTGAATCTGGAAAAGTAGATGAAGAGAAATGGGTTGGCTTTTGGAGGCTTTTACCCTGATTTTCCCTATTTTGCTAGGATCAAGGCCATGATAGATAATTTCTATGTACTCTGTGAACAACTTGACAATGTTTTGGATAAGAAAGGAGCTCAAGAGCTTGTGCATTCTGAATCAGAATATGAAAGTGGTAGTGATGGTGACTATGCCCATCCACCTTAGTATGATTAGCCTCAATAAGATGTTGTAGAGGCACCATAGTTGTAGGGAGGAGAGGGTCATATTATTAACTTGATAGAAGTCTCTCAGCCAAATGATGTAGAGGAGCCTTCAGCCAAAAGGCAGAAAGTTGACATAAGCTAGACTTCAATTATTAGGCAGGAGAAGAAAAGAGATAAAGTGAGTGCCCTCATTCCCAGGAATAGGTTATATGGTCATAACCTGAGAAAACTAATTAGACAAGGGAAGAGGTAGCATATTAATGAAGAGGAGAATATTGAGTTGCCTCTAAAGGCATGCATTGATGAAAGGTTGATACATCAGCAACAATTCCTAAGTGATGATAATTTCATCAAGACTGATGAATTCAAGGACTTTCTAAGATGGCATAAGAAGGAGAAGATAAGGGCTCAATTGAAGGTTGATGGAGAAGAAATGGTCACGAATGAGGCCTTGATAGCCTTACAAGCATATAACCCTGACAGTGATTATGTCTCACCGGATGAGGCAAGGGAAATGGTTTTAAACAGTGGCATTTTGCTTGCTGAAGGCTGGGACTTGGCTTCAGCTTTTATCATTGAGAAAATAAGGAAATAGCTAGACCTAACAATGGCAAGCAAAGTGCAGATGGGTGATATGATAAAGGGTTTGGGGTATAGCCCAAAGTCTCAAGCTTTTTCCATGTGGAGCCTTTGTCCTAAAGATCAGAAACCTCAGTTGGTCAACATCCAGGAGAATGTGGTGGGCAACTAGATGGTTTGGACAGTGCAGAATACAAGGGATCTAGAGATTTCTCAGATCATGACTCACTGGGCTCACTTAAATGAAGACAAGACAAAGAAATTGTCTGATAAGTGTAGCATTTTGGTTGAAGAGACCAGTGCCTTGGCCAAAGATAGGGAATTGTGCCACATCAAAATACACCAACAGAATTAGATGATTGCTGAATTAATGAAGCAACTTGAAGAAAAACCTAAAGTGGTGTATGTGCCTTCACAAAAGCCCTTGCAAATTGAGGAGAAGGCAAAGTTAGAGGAAGTGGTTGAAAAAGAAGATATGGGCGAGAAAAAGAATGAAATAGCCCTAAATGCATTTAGATGCATTTTACGCATAGAATTGACATACTAAAGGATAAGAAAGATGTCATTTTGAATGCTTATAACAAGTTGCCCACCCTACACACAGAGATACCAAGGTACATTGCTACTCTGAATCCCTATTTTGTTGATTGGTCTCCTAGGGTGCAACTATTTGAAAAGCTTGCCTATTTTCAGCCTCTTAGGTTAGATTTACCTGAGGTAGTGACTGAGATTGAAGATGAGGTTAAGAAGGTTAATATATCCTTGTCAATTTTTAAGGGCAAGTTGAACTGAGTGGAGGCTAAGTTAAGCCTATTTTCTCTATATTTTAATAGATTTGTGCCTTCCCTTAAAGGAGAAGATGATCAAGTAAAGGCCTTAGAGGCATGGAAGAGTGAGTTTGACAGTAGGATGCCTAGTAATGAGGCACTCATTTCAGGATCTGATTTAGATTTGGAAGGCTTCAATAAGATTTTGGATGAGGCTTTCAAAGTGGAAGCTGACATCAATAAATTCCTAGCAGATGTTAAAAGCATCATGGATGTCAGGTGGGAAAGGCAAAAGGCACAGGTATAGAGCACACAAAGCTTCGAGTGGCCAATAAAAGATCAAGTGACAGCATGGGACCTGATGACTAAGCCCAAGAAGAAGAAGCCTTTGGAGGAGGAGGAAGTCCTAGATTAAGAGTAAAAGGGAACACTTGGTGCCTGATCATTGAGCACATGGAGGTTAGCTATTAATAGAGATGAGTGTAAGTTAGCCTGTAATGGTAGTCACTTAGTCTTGTTGTAACTACCAGAAGCTATCCTGAACATTTCAGACAAAGGTGCCAGATTTAAGAAAAGGACAAAGAATATCAGATGTTATCCCTTGTTTTTGTCCTCCCACCACTTCTACATCCTTTTCTTTTGTCTCTTCTATACTTTTAGGGTTAGGTTCCTTAAACCATCCAAAGCTTGTTGCATCCTAAGATAAAGGATTCCAAGATGGTTAAGGACCTATAAATAGACCAAAGTTGTAATAGTTTAAGAGGATGAAATATATTGAAAAATCTAACTTTCTAGATCTGTGTCTGTATCTTCAAGCTTTTTAGCTTTTTATGTATTAAAGCAGTACCATATCAATAAAATACAATGCAATTTTACTTTATCTTCATTTTTCTCTCTTTATCTTTTGTGTTATTCTCTTTTATGTTTAAATTTGTAAGGAAATTTTAAGCATTTTAGCTATGAGGTAGCTATCTAATTACTTGCAAGTTTCTTTCAAGGAAAGAACTAAGTTTTGTAAGTAGTTTCAGAGAGCATAACAATAGGTTAAAGATTTGATACAATATTATAGAGGTGACAGGATAACTTGTAAGGCATTTTATCTGAATTGCATGTAAGTTGTAAGGCATCTTATAGTATTTTGTTTTTATGTATTCCCGTGAACTTCAAATTATTGACTCTATAAGCCCATAGGATAGGCACTAGTCTAGGAATTGATTTGATAATCTGTCATCATCCAAATATTAAAATACTATTCAAACCAATCATTTTCAAGAGTATTTTGTGTAGAATCAATTGTATTCCTAAGGGTTACAGTTGAAGTTTGTTGATTTCTTAAAGAGTAAATCAAATAGGTTGTTCCTCCTAAATTCATAAGAGTTATAAAAGGAAAGAAGAATGCAATTCCTAGTTATGTTGCTATCTGCTATCATTAAGATATTGATTTGGATTGCCAAGCTTTTTCTCAAAATAGTCATAGTCATCTGTATTGTTATATACATGTCCATTTAAAATAGAGCATTCAGCACATAAAGTACAATCCACTCTAAAGATATTGTTAAGACAGTAATCATTCATAGGTAAAACATGCCTAAGTCAGTGGATCTCAAAAAAGAAGGAGGTGATAATAGGTATCCCCAATGTTATCAAAAACCTCATCAATTAGTGTTTTTCTCTTGCTTGAGTCAGAGTGTTAAAAGGCATTGGGAGTCATAGATTTTTCTAAGTATTCAAGCATCTTTCAGAGGCCCTGCAAGTAAAAACCCTAACACTATGCATAGAATCAAGGACTATAAATAGGATCATAATAAGGTATAGGTTCCCTATACCTAGGATAGAGGACCTTATGGATTGCCTTGGAGGGGAAATGTACTTTACCAAGATTGACTTGAAGAGTGGTTATTACCAAATCAGGGTGAAGGAAGGTGATGAATGGAAAATGACATTCAAGAGCACAAATGGGTTATATGAATGGCTTTTTATGCCATCTGGCCTCTCTATTGCTCCGAGCACATTCATGAGGCTCATGAATGAGGTGCTCAAGGACTTCACAGGGAAGTTTGTGGTGGTATATCTTGATGATATATTATATTTAGCAAGACAAGAGAGGAGCATATAAGACATGTAGAGGCAGTATTGAAAAGGTTGCATGAGGAGAAATTTTCTATTAACCTTGAGAAGTGTGAGTTCTTCAAACAAGAAATAGTATATTTGGGATTTTTGGTGTCCAAAGGGTCTTTGAAGATGGACAAAGATGAGGTTGTTGCTATCCTAAATTGGCCTCCACCTACTACAGCCACTGAGGTAATGAGTTTTCATGGCCTTGCACAATTTTATAGGAATTTTATTAGAAATTTTAGTGGGATATGTGCACCATTAATGGATACTATAAAGGGTGGGGTCAAAACTAAGTTCAGACAGATAGTAGAAGTAGAGAAATCCTTTGAGGCCTTGAAGAAACAAGTGGCTACTCAACCTATCCTATAGTTGCCAAGATTTGAGAATTTTTGTACCATTGAATGCGATGCTAGTGGAATGGCAGTAGGAGGGGTATTGAGTCAAGAAGGTAGGCATATTGCCTTATTTAGTGAGAAATTGAATAAGGCTAAGAAGGAATACTCTTCTTATGATTTGGAACTATATGCTCTAGTTTAATCTTTGAGAAAATGGAGGCATTATCTATTGCCTAAAGAGTTTTTGGTATTTACTGACAATCGGGCTCTTAGATACATTAACACACAAGAGAAGTTAAGCAATAGGCATTTGAAGTGAATGGAGTACTTGCAGGTATTCACTTTTACTATAAAGCACAAGAAGGGTCAACTTAATAAGGTTGCAAATGCCTTGAGCATGAGATTGTTGATAGTGCAAGAAGTGCAATTGAATAGTATTGGGATTGATAGTTTCAGAGATCTGTACAAAGAAGATGAGGATTTTGGTGAATCCTATAAGGTATGTGTTGATTTTGAAAATCATTTTCATAGAAAGTTCTCTGATTTTACTTTACAAAATGGATTGTTGTTCAAGGGAAATTAGTTGTGTGTACCTAAAGGGTCAATGAGGATGAACCTCATACAAGAGAAACATAATGGCTCTCTAAGTGGTCATTTTGGTAAGGACAAAACCTTGGAACTAGTCCAAAGGTTCTACCATTGGCCAAAGTTGGTGAAAGATGTCACCAAATATGTGGAGCAGTGTGTTGTTTACATGAATGCAAAAGGAGGAATGAGTAATGAAGGGTTGTATCAGCCTCTACCAGTCCCTAACAAACCATGGGAGTGTGTGAGTATAGATTTTATTGTGGGCTTACCCAAAACTAAATAGGGGTATGATATCATTTATGTAGTTGTTGATATGTTTAGTAAGATGGGGCATTTCATTCCATGCAAGAATACTAATGATGCTAGTCACATAGTTCCTTTGAGTATAGTATCAGATAGGGATGTAAAATTTATGAGCCCATTTTGGAGGACATTATGGACTAGATTGGGCACCAATCTATCATTTGGCTCAGTTTACCACCCTCAGACTAATGGGAAAATAGAAATGATAAATAGGGTGTTGGGTAACCTTTTGAGGTGCCTAACTAAGGAGTAAGGGCAGACTTGGGATGTGGTCATTCTCCAAGAAGAATATGCTTACAATGACAATAAGAATAGGATGACAGTAAAGAGCCCATTTGAAGTGGTTTATGGGATGCACCCAAGGGGTTTTTGTGAGCTTAGGGATCTTGGTGGAATGGAGTATAGAAGTGGGCATGCAGAGGACTTCACCCATACCATGAAAGATATCCAAGACCAAGTCAAGAAGCAGATCCAAGACAGTCAACATAAGTTGAAAGCCAAAGTTGATGAGAAGAGGAAGGATGTTCAGTTTGAAGTGGGTGACTATGTCATGGTTCACTTGAACAAATCGAGGCTACAGAAGGGTGTCCCTACCAAGCTTCAGATGAAAAGGGTGGGACCTTGCAAAATCTTGGCCAAATATAGGGCTAATGCCTACAAATTGGACTTACCATTAGAATTGAGCATATCTCAAGTGTTTAATGTTCAAGAATTAATCAAGTTCAGAGGGCAGAGGGATGAGATTAATCCAAATAGTCAAGGGGTCAGTGATGATGTGGAGGCTACTGTATTACCTCCAAAGTTTCATATGGTAGCTGACAAAGTTCTGGACTCCCAGGTTAAGAATACTACTAGACATAAAGTCTACATGGAACATTTGATTCAATGGAAGGATAGACTAGATTCAGAGGCCTCATGGATTGCAGAGGAAGAATTCAAGAAGGTGGGTATCTTAGAGGATCTCATGTCCACAGGAGTGACATAGCTTTTCCTTTTGGGGGAGTATGGTAAAGGAGCACCTAGGTAGGCTAGAAGAGGAAATGTACCTAGGGCTTCTTGGATGTTTTGTCTTGTAGTGGTTCTAGCCAGACCACTAGGATAATAAGAGGACATGTGAGTCCTATTTTTGTTTGAGTAAAGTGTTAAGAGAGGATAGGATACCTTAATAGGTCTTTAGAGACTTTTGTGTCCATTTAGGTCCAATAGGGTGTTTTTGGTATTTTGATGCCAAATGAGTCAAACAAGGGAATAGAGGTCCCATTGTAGGTTATTACATCCTAACTAGTGGTTTGGACAAGTTTGGACAAGGCTAGACCAAGTTTGGAGAGCTTATTCAAAAACTTGTTGCAAGAATGAAAATTCAATGGAATTGGTTCCATAACTATCTAAAACCAAATTTTTATTTCCTTGGTCAACTACATAAGGCTATCCTCATGCTTTTGAAAGGTTTGGCAAGTTGAAATCATTTTGTGTACAGACTGTGAATTTTAAATATAATTGCAATTTATGTGTTTTTGAAGATCAGATTGTTTAATGGATTGAATAAACTTCTATAAGAATTGATGTGAGTAATGTAGGTTGATACAAGACTTTTTTTGGTTGTATTTTTATAGATTGAATATTTTTTTTACTTTTTTAAAATCTTTTAGTTTTTGTCTAGTCGCTGGTTTGAATTGGGCATTGTCTGCAAATGGAGTCATAATTCCATCTTCCACTGTGGCATTTGCACGAGCTCTTGGATTATGGAAGGTGACTCCATGTACTATATTTACAGTGAAGGAGGGGCCCAGGAAAGCAATGCCACCATTTTAGGATGATGCCCTAGGCGAGCCAGTGATGCATGGCTAGGGGTCATTAGTAGTTGCAAAGCTTATTTGGTGGATTGAAAGAAATCATTGCTTCAATAAAAGCTTGGAAGTGGGTAGGGTGATGTGTTGTGAAGTCCCAATTGACATGGGAAGGTTTTCTAAATGCAAATTGGTTTTTGGAATGAATTTTCTTTCAGACTAGTTTTGAAAGCCTCAAAACCCTAAATTTTAGCCTTGATTATAGGCAGAGTTGTACGGATAGCTTGGAAACCCTAGACCTAGAAAATATATAGTTTATTAATAAAGAGTATCTAGATCCTAAACTTGTTTGGAAACTTGTTAATAATTTGTGTGATTTAATGCAAAAAAGGTGCCTAATTATGCCTAATTGCTTGTAGCCCTATTTGGGAAGAAATTAATGTAATTCTTGGAACTCGATTAGGGTTTCAAAGAAAAGTGTGGTTGTAGGTGGTGGAAAGGAACATAAAAACAAGTTCAAGACCCTATTCCTCTCTTTGGAATGAGAATTGGTCATTTTGGATCATTTGGATCATCTTGGGAAGATGGAGAAAGAAAGGCTAGAAAGAGTCTTTTGAAGAGCTATGGTGAGTTTGTGTTTTACATTGTTGGTGTTTCACTAGTTGAAGAAGTAGGATCTTGTGAGAAGAGTCCTAAGGAGAATAAGGCTGGTGAAAGAACCCTATTGGGTTAGTGAGTGACCTAGGATCCCCTAGAGGAAACTAGGGATTAGCAAGACTAGTGCTACATCATTGGTTCTACACTCAAAATCTTGATGTCCATACTTATTAAGTCTAAAACAATAACCATCAAATTTAGGTGTAATTGGTGCTTTACCTTTCCTACTTTTGTAGGCATTAGCAGCGTGTTTATGCATCCCACAATAATTACATCTTGGCTTTTTTTTTTCAGTGGGGGTGCAGTACCTTGATCTTTATGTGCATTAGATGATTCTCCAATCTTGGTAGTGTTGTTCTCATTGAATCCAATTCTTGATCTGTCATTCAGTTGCTTCTAATTCTTAACCTATTTGTCCAATGATTTTAGTACATCTTCATTTCTTATTAGTATTTCATTTGCATCCCTCTCAGCTTTCAATATTTTTTCCATTCTTTCAATTTCATCTTTCAGTGCTTGATTCTCAAATTCTTTTCAAGTACATTCTTGGTTTGCATTCAGAAGTTGGTTGGTGATATTGTAGTGAAATTGTGTCATCCTTAAGATTTCATTATCTTTCCCAATTAACCTGATTTCAAATTGTCTTTTTGAATCTTCTACAATTATATTTTCATCCTTAGTTGTTCTTTTACCTTCAATCAGTTTGGTCATTTTTACGCTATTAGCATCAAGCTCTTTCTTCATCAAATCTAGCAGCTCAATAAGTGAGTCATTTTTTCAAGTAATTTTGTTATAGAAGTCTTAGACTCATCAGTCACACTTCCTTCAGATGAATTCTCAAGTGTATCATCTTGTTCTTGTGTAACCTTCAGTTCATCATACTATTTCCTTCTTATCCTCTGAGATTTCTCAAGTTTCTTTCTTAGATCCATGATTAACTCTCTTGCACTTTCCAACTCAAATTCAAGACCATCAATTCTCTTAAACTGTCTATAACCTTCCATGACTAAGATCTATAACTCTAAGGTGTCCAAACCTTTAACTCAAGAGTACAAGCTCTGATACCAATTGTTGGAATAACCAATGGAAAGTTGGGATTGAGAGGGGAGGAGTGAATCAATACCAATAAAAATTTTAACCACAATTACTGATTATACCATATACTACTACTTGCTGATTACTGAGTTCATAACTTTGAAATAAAAGTAATGTAATTCATATAAAATCATAACATCAAAACATTAAACAATTGAACTCATAACAACATGATTTTGGTAACGCAAAAATCTTTGGTTAGAAGATAAAAAGTGCGGTGGGATGACACCCACAACCTTCACTAATTGCAGTATAAAGTGTGCTCGGTTATAACTACAAAGATTAGCTATTTATGATAGCTTACCCGGTTAAGAGTATGTATAAGACTTGTTTAGTCTACCTAGTTAAAGGATTTTTACAAACTCTACACTTAGAGATGTACCCTATTAAAGGATTTACAAATATAAGATCAGTTAAGATCTACCCAGTATTGGAATTTAAAGATCTTCATACAATAGTATCAATAACTTAACAATGTCTGTAAAAATGCATCAAATGTAAATGTTGTTCAAACTCTATGTGCTTTCATATGTGTTACCTCAATTCCCAAATTGTGACACTGTTCTGTTCTGCTCTTTTGTAGTTGAATTTCTACTCGGTGCTCTCTAATCTTCTCTCTATTCTTCAATAACTCCTTTAAAAATAATAGAAATAACAACTCCATGTCTTTCTTCTCTATATATCCTCTTATGTATCTTTTTTCACACATACAAACTTCATCCAAGATATAGATGAGTTTTTCCTCTTAATCTTTGTATAGTTAGAAAATGGAAGCACTTCCATTATGGACTGGTTTAGCCTTCTGAGTAAGTGGTTTGGGGTCATGTCAAGCACCTTGAATGGGTCTCTGACTTGGATCTAGCTTTTTCCCCTGTTCTGCCCCATTTCCCACTTTTCTCCAGCCTATTTTAGACATCCTAAACTGCAAAACTAATATTTTTGAGCTCAGGGTCAAAATTGACATTTCTAGGTCAAGGTTGACCTCAACCTTGACCTAGGTTAGAATTGACCTTGATTCTAACCCAAGGTCCAGATTTCAAGTTTCCAGGGTTTCTGGATGTTGGGCTTTGGAAAGATTTAATTCCCACTTCCGAGTTGGCTATTTTGGGTTCCGTAACAATGACTCTTAAATTATATTTAATATAGGTCCTCTTCTAGGGATATAGGTCTAGTGGGAATTTAACTCTCCTATGTAGGCCTCTCTAGAAGATTGTACCCTATATTTATATATAAGGAAGCCTTCTCCTCTCATTTTCTCTAACAATCCAAGATGTAAGAAGCAATTCCATCCTTCCAAATTCTATGCATGATCTATTGAAGCAAGCATCTACTCTCAAAAATCAACAGTCTCTGAGACCGTCTGATAGGATTTTCATCAGGTTCTTTTTTGGAGGTATGTATTTTTGTTGGAAATAAAAATCCACAAGACAACTAAGAGGGGCGGGGGGGTGAATTAGTTTTAATCTAGATTATTATACTTTATACTTTATGAACCAAATTTGCAAATGTAAATGATAACACAGTAAATGCAAACACCATAACACAATATTTTTTGTTGAGGAAACCATGTTAAAGGTAAAACCCCAATGGGAATTAACACCCACAAATAATGTACTAAGAGCATAATATCCATGTTAAAAGATATTAGCCTTTTCAGGAGCTTGTTACAACAATAGAGTACATAGTCCCTATTAGGAGACAAACCCTGTTAGGAGTCAAATAAAATAGTAGGCTCATTGCCAAGGCATACTTCCCAAAGAAGGTTAAATCCACCCTCAAGTATTCACAATCCGAATCAAGTGTATAAAGAAAATATACATTCTAGCGAACTGTCTAATAGAAACTGTCTTTTCTTGGTCAGTTCCAATGAATTATCAACTCTGCTTGTATCCAGAAGTAAACAAGCTTCACAACTTCCATACCTCTCTTTCTTTATCTTTCTCTTTCAAAATTCTTCACAATAATTTATCAATCATATATACCCTCTTACAATTATTCATTAGGTCGGCCAGTTAAGCTTTCCTAATACATAATTAACTAGGTCGGCCATTTAAGGCTTTCCATCATAAAAAAAAATTACATATCCCCTTTCTAAGATACACATGGTATCTATAAAAATTATACAACATTTACAATCCATTACATATACTTCCAGATCTGTAATTCATGCTCACAATTAATTTCACATGCTACATGTCTGAAGTCGGCTTGGAAATAGGTCTTCTCCAGAATACACTCCACAGCTAACATCATCAGTATCCAATCAATAATCAAACTCAACCCATTACTCTATCATATGTCTAATATCCATCAGTAATCTCGCAATTTTTGAAATATCTTCGCCAAAAACATATACCCAAAACACAAAGACCTTCTCTGTCTAGAATCACAATTACAATCTAGAAAACTAGTCTTCACTAAATCAACTATCACATCCATAGTAGGTAACATAAAGTTAAGAGACCTTAGGAATAAGGTTAGAATAAATCCAACTTCGATCATTCTAAATCATTCGTACAGTGTCCGTACACTCCTTCCAGTTAAGTATCCAGTTTGTCTTCTCCATAGAAATATATGTTGACATCAGTGAAAAAACATGAATATCAACAGCATGATCAGTAACCAAAATTGATATCATTAAATAATCTCCCCCTTGGGCATTGATAGAAACATATGGGAGAATCCATATGTATCAACCCAAAAGTACTCTCTTTCAATATAATCTTCTCAATATCCTCAACACAAATCTCCCCAAAATAGTAGGGATTTTCACATAGATTTCTTAGCCCTTTGGCAGAAATGGCAAAGGGTGCCATAACTCATATGTAGTCTTATGTAAGATGTATCTTTTTCAAATCTTCATTTCCAATCAACTAGGTGCAAGGTCACCCAAATTTACTCCATAGTATTCTCCTGCGATCACTCCCCCTAAGGAGTAGATCCATACATCAAGTCTAGAGAATGATATAGCTCTGAGATCCACTAGACTGATACACATCTACATCATTTAGTTTTCACTAGGAGGGGCCATCACCCCAAGCATGCCTCTAAGATATTCAAAAGCATATTTTGGCAAAGGTTTAGTAAATATATCTTCTATCTGTTCCTTGGTGCTAATATACTCTAGTTTAATCTCTCTATCTAGTACCTTCTCCCTCAAGAAATGATACTTGATGGAAATATGTTTAGTCTTTGAATGCATTACAGGATTATTTGACATATTCACTATGCCTGTGTTATCACAATGGATAATTACTGCTTCTTTTAAAATTATTCCAATGTCCTTCAACATTTTTTTCATCCAAACAACTTTTGTATAGTTTATTGCAGCAGCAACATACTCTGACTCAGCAGTAGATTGAGCAATATAGTTTTGCTTCTTTCTCAACCAAGAAACAAGCCTTTTCCAAGGAAAAATGCACCACCACTTGTACTCTTCATGTCATCCACATTACCTTCCCAATCAGCATTAGTAAAAACCTATAATGTAAAATCATCATATTTTTCATACCATAATCCATATTTTACTTTTCCTTTCAAATATCTAAAAATTCTTTTCACAACAGCGAAATGTGTCTCTTTAGGATCTGCCTAATATTTATCTAGAACTCCAACTGCATTGGTAATATCTGGTCTAGTGTGTGTTAGATATTGTAGACCGCTAATCATTGATCTGTACTTATTCTTCCCAACACTTTGAGTCTCATCACTTTTAGTTAGTTTGTTCCCTTTTACCATGGGTGTACCAACATGTTTACAATCTTCCATTCCAAATTTCTTCAACATTTCCTTAAGATACTTGGTCTGAGATATAAAAATTTCATTCTTACTCTGATTAATTTGCAAACCAAGAAAAATATCATCTCACCAATCATTGCAATTTCAAACTCATTCTCTATTTCTTTAGAAAACTTCTTGCTCATTTATCATTTCTTCCAAAAATGATATCATCAACAAAGAATTATATAATTAAGATTCCATCTTCATCAGTTCTTAAATACAAATTACAGTCTGCATTACCTTTTCTGAAACCAAGACAAAGTAGATGTTTATCCAGTCTTGCATACCATACCCTTGGTGCTTGTTTCAGTCTATACAGTTCCTTCTTCAGTTTGCAAACCTTATTTTCATCATCTGTCAAAGGAAAACCATCAGGTTGCTCAATGTACACTTCTTCTTCTAGATCACCATTCAATAATGCTGACTTCACATCCATCTGATACACTTTGAAGTATTTATGTGTAGCATAAGCAAGGAATAGTCTCACAGCTTCCAAACTGGAAATAGGTGCAAATGTTTCTTCATAGTCTATGCCTTCTTGTTGTATTGTTTTTATTTATCTGTTTTAGTTCTTCTTCCATGGCTTTAGTTCAAGATTCATCTCTACATGCTTCATCATTCATCTTTGGTTCAACTTGAGAAATCAAACAGATTGCATCTCTAACTCTAGATCTAGTCATCATTCCTTTTCTTGCATCACCAATAATTTGATCTTTAGGATGTTTTTTCTTGACATACCTTGGTGTCTTCAATGTTTCAGTAGCTTTGACATGTTCTTCTTCTTCAATCTCATTTTTGATCATCAAGGGTCCTTCAAGTTCAGAAAGAACTTCTCTTGTTTCTTTTATCTGACCACAATCATACATTCTTTCCTAAATTTGAAATTTTTCATCTATCCTCACATTAGTGCTTTCAATCAGTTTCCTTAGTCGCATATTAAAACATTTATATGCTTTACTCTTAGTGGAATAACCAAGAAAGATCCTTCATCACTTCTAGCATCAAACTTGCCTATCTCATCATCTCTCTTCATATAACATTTACTACCAAATATTCTGAAATATTTCATAGTAGGTGCATGATCAAACCATAATTCATAAGGAGTTTTATGTGTACCTTCTCTAATTTGAATTATGTTTAATGTGTACACAGTAATTCCAACTGCTTCTCTCCAATGAACATGTGACACATTTCCTTCCAGCAACATAGTCCTTGCAACATCTAATATGGTTATGTTTCTTCGCTCTACTATCCCATTCTGTTGTGGAGTTCTAGGAGCTGAAGTATGTCTATGTATTCCATTTTCTTCACAGTATGTATTAAACAGTTCTGATGTAAACTCTCCTCCTCTATTTGATCTCAAACATTTCATCTTTAAACTAGATTCACTATAAACTTTCACCTGAATAAATTGAATTTGTCAAATGCTTCAGATTTCTCTCTCAAATATGTAACCCACATCACTCTATAAAAGTCATCAACAAAAAGTATAAAATACCTTTCACCATAGTATGATCTTGTTCTTGTAGGACCACACAGATCTGTATGCACTAGAACCAACTTCCCTTTTGCTGAATAAGCTTTTCTCTTGAAAGTGCTTCTAGTTTATTTCCCCATAACACATTCCCTACACATAGTGTTAGATGGATTTACAATTCTAGGCAGATCTCTTATTTCTTTTGTCATACTTGCCTTCACAATGTTATCAAAATTAACATGGCCAAATCTTCTGTGCCATAACCAAATGTCATCAACCTTTGCAATAAAATAAGAAGCTTCAGATGTGTTCAATTCAAATACATTACCTCTAGATTTAGTACCAGCTGCTATCAAGTCTCCTATTTTACTTTTGATAGAACATTTTCCATTTATGAAGTTCAATGGATAAGCCTTGTCCAATAGTTGTCCAACACTCAACAAATTATGCTCAAGTCCATCAACAAGTAATACATTGTCAGTGTTAGTCTTTCCATCCAAGGAAATAGATCCAATTCCAATAATAAGTGTAGGAGTATTTCCACCAAATCTAACAACACCACCATCATGTCTTTTCAAACTCACAAACTTATTTTTATCTCCAGTCATATGATGTGAACAACCACTATCTATGAACCATTCAGATTTATTTTCAACTCGGGATACTAAAGCTTTTTATTCATGCATAGGTTCATCATCTTAATAGCAATAAATCCAATTTCATCATAGTCACCATCTTCATCATCATATATACCTTCACTAGCATAATAACATTCCTTATCCTTTGAGAACTTAGACTTGAAAAACTTAGGTTTGTGCTTTGGAATTCTTGTAGGACATCTAGATGCAAAATGACCGATCTCGTTACATGAAAAACATTTCAAAGTTAATTTTCCCTCAAACTTATCCTTACCTCTCTTTTCTCTTCTGAAAATCAGTGCTACAATTTCATCTAGCTTTCTTTCTTCTTCCTGTATTTGTTCCCATTCAGCATAGGCACCAAGTTCTTCTCTTAGGTCATTACTGCTCGTGCTTGCATTTCTAGGTAATATTATTTTTATTTTGTGCATCATTGCTTTAAATGCTGACTCAACCTTAGGTAAAGTATCTCCCAATTTTGCGGCTTCAAATGTAGTTATCTTGCCAATCAACATCTCTCTGGTGAAGTTTGGTGTTAAAGGTATGATCTCCTCTATAGCCTAAACTTTGGTTCTATATGCATGTGTCAATGATCTAAGTATCTTTACAATTACTTCTTCCTCATTGTAAGTTTCTCCAGAGTGTGAGGCCTCACCCCGACCCATCATAGCTTTACTGCTTGATCATACTTTGACACTTTATATTTTGATACATTGATACACTTTTTGTTTATCCTGACAGAGACTTGTGATATTATGTTATGATGATGATTATATTGTGTGGATTACATTTTGATATGGATTAGACCTAGAACAGGTGGTTGATTTTGATTATATATGTTTAGATCAGTAAATTGATGAGAAGACCAAATCATGAGTAGACTTGACTAATTCATGGATGTTTTGTCATGGTGATTAAGGAATTCTTATGTTTTAAACATTTCTGTATGAAAATTTCAATTAAGGGCTTAGTTCTACTTATAGATTAATGTTGCTAATTATGAATTGAAAATGTATATTACATGTAATTTTAGCATCTTGGACTACTGATGCTCAAAGTTTAGTGTGCAGGAAAAAGGAACCATGGAATTTTTCGGAGAATCAGGGCTAAACACGTGTGAATTGAGTAAGCCAAGGTTTAATCCAATAAGGGGTTGAAACCTCATTGTAATGTGACCCTTGTTGTAAATGTAATCTGAATGTGTGTTAATAGTTTAAATTTATGTTGTTGTTTGGACATGTCATTGTGAATGTGATGTGTATTTTGTTTGGTGTCACTTGACACTTGTATTGTCCATGTGGATAGTGACATGTCATTTAGGGCTTGAGAAAGAATCACCTAACCTTATATGATATTATATTAATCACTTGCATATAGATGCCTTGTAGGGATCACATCATGTTGGAACTCGGATTTGAACCTTAGGGGTACTTTGGAGGGATTAAAAGTGACCCTAGAGTGTATTTTTGACCAAAATTAGTTAACCCTAAGGGGGTACCTTGGG
This sequence comes from Thuja plicata, assembly GCA_018584345.1. Classification (NCBI taxonomy): domain Eukaryota; kingdom Viridiplantae; phylum Streptophyta; class Pinopsida; order Cupressales; family Cupressaceae; genus Thuja; species Thuja plicata. The sequence continues at coordinate 1,060,391 of MU223590.1, read as the reverse complement.
TTAGGAATAGTTTTTACCTATGGGAGAAACCTATGTCACCATTATGACTCTTTAAAATGCCTACTTTTCAAAAGTGGCTAAAATAGAGATGGTCTCATGCATCTAACTTGTCCCACACTCCTTGCTAAACTCACAATTAAGAGGGGAGACAAAAAGGCTAGTTTTCATGTCTCATTATTGCTAGTTCTTGAGTACACTTTTGGGGTTCTTTTTAGAGGGTATTGGGAGAATTAGTGGGTGTTCACCCACTCTCTAATTTTAGAGACAATTAGGGTTTTGGAAAGAGGAAGGATAAGGATTTGGGCTCTTCTCATGTTTTTTTTTTCCATAACTCATTTGGAAGGTTGGTTTCCCTTGCCATGAAGTGTTTGTTTTGTTGCAAGAAGATTTGTATGATATTGTTTTATGAATATGAAATATTGTATGGGATTCATGTATGTAATCTTGTATAGTGTTGTAGTATGTAAATTTTGTTGTCATGTGTTGGGTTGGGAATGCATTTGGATTTTTGTATCAATTCTTGTTCTTTTGAATTGGGAGTGTTGTTCATGGGATTTAATGCATTACTCACCCTTTGGGAAGGGAAGAAGTGACCTTGGGTGAAGGGGTTAGTTGGGCTCTCCATTGTAGTGAGAGTCTCTTCTCTTTGAGAAGAGGGATAGTTTCATGGAGTATGGGCTCCATGAAGCCATGTTGGAAATATTGTATTTTGGCATAGAAATGGCCAATGTGTATATGGAAGCAATGTCAATATAGCCTTGGAGAGGCATGGCAAAATCTTGTTAAAAAATTTGGAAATTCTAAAGGCATTCTCCTCCTTGAGAAAGCCCACCTTCACCCTACTTCAATGGGTTTGTAAAGCTCATTTGTGAGACCTTGGTTGGGAGTTTATTGTTGATTTTGTGCATATAGAATGTTTGTGAGAATTTGGATGTGAAATCATGTTTAGCCTTGGTTCTCCAAGCTCGGGGGTGGCCTCCTTGAGGCCTTGGTTAGGAGGTGAGCTTTCCATGGTATCCCTCATGAAATTTTCAAGTCTTTGAAGTCATGAAGATGGTGTAAGAAGCTTGAAATAAATCCCTATTTAGGGATAGTTATGTGTAAGCAGCTTCAATGTTGCATAGTCACTCTTGTATTGAAATTCATTTTTGTTGATTGTTGTAATGTTCAATTTTGAAGCTTCTCAAGCTAGATGTGGAGAGATCTCCTTCTTTATGTAATGATTTATTAAAGAAAAATATGTTGTGTACCATCCAAGTATTGTGTAAATTTATCATCTTGAAGATGTTGAAATGTAGATTGTAAGATTACCATGATGTAAAAGATAGAATATTTAGTTCATGAATATTGCATTTTAATTCCTAAAAGAAAAGAAGTTAATCATCCATGTATAGAAGGATACTCAATATTGAAAGAGAAGAAAAATATTATAGTTTCATTCCCTACAATCTTAAGGAATTTTGCATCTTGAAAACCTCCATAGATTCAACAGTCTTCAAGCAAAAAAATCTCCATTTCAACTGTAGCTCTTGAGAGGAAGAAATATCCTTGCTATCAAAAATAAATCAGCTAGTTAGTATAATAATATGAAATTCAACTAATATTATTAGTCCTTATAGTATATTTCTCAATAAATCTATCCTAATGCACACTATGATCCTTTGCAAAAATTGAACCAAGAAAATTAAAATGGAAGAGTTTATATCAAACAAAGCCTATAGCACTTTCCAAATTTAGAGCAAAAATGCTCTCTGAAATTTGTATGGGAAAGAAAATATTCTCCTTACCAAAGAGAATATTCCTTTTCCAATGTGCTTTCCCTCTAATCAATTTGTAATCAAATCTCATTAGCATAACCATGTGATTTAACCCTTAATCCAAGATAAACTCACCTTGTTCTTACCTTTTTCCGTGGGCCCCACCTTAACTTTTTACCTTTTTGCTTAAACATTTGATTGTGCTAAGTTTAAAAAAAAATATAAATCACTTGTTAAAGGGGCTGCACTACTTGGTAGTGGCGCCACCTTCCTTGCTGTCCACTTACCCCCAAACTTCTGACATGTCCTATGTCTTGCATCCCAAGTCAACTCTCCCCCATTCGAATTTACCTTGGGAGGATGAGAAGATCATTGGTGGGTCCCAGCAATCCCATCACCTTCCTTTTCTAAAGAAAGTGTGCCACCTTGTTGTCATCTTTATTTCTTGCAAAATTCTTCATTGCTTGCGAAATTCCTTGGGGAGGATGGGGTAGTTAGGTGGTGGGCCCTCCCTAGGCAAGTCAACAGGCCTGCACACTCCCTATTGTAGTATGACCCCCAACGCACTTTGGAATTGTAATGTTAAGGTAATAAGTTAGTGGATAGTTAGGGTTAGTAGTTTATTAGATAGTTAGGGTAGATTAGCAAGTAATTAGTAGATAATTAAGTTAGTAAATGGGTTCTTATTCCCTTTTGTTTTTAATCATTAATTTTGTAGTGTTTTAGGTATATATAAACTAATTATTTTTTATGTAGCATAATTCATTAGGTAGATAACTTTAGTGTTTTAATTTTAATTGGTATTGGAACCATTTAGTGTATTAAACATGTTTTAATTTTAATTGGTATTAGGACCATTTATCAATATAATAGTTAATCATTTTAAATGGGTACTTAGCATTATTTGTTTAGGTTAATTTATAATTGTGAGATTCGTGAATCTAATTATTAGGGATGTTTGTCCAAAGTATTGATTAGTCTATTAGAGAGACAGATTTTCTCAATCAATTCAATTGTATAGTTAATGTTAAATTTTAATTTATTATCAAAATAAAGGGGGATTATATTGCTCTTATGTTCAAGGGGTTAGGGGTTATGCTCAATTTCAATTAAAAGTTAATTTAAACTTTGAATTAGAGGATATTTCAAATGTCTAATAAAAAGGTTAATTTAAAGTTGTATGTTAGGAATTGATGGATTAGGAATGCATGTGTTTTCATCATAGGGGA
>MU223590.1:1020256-1056074 GCA_018584345.1 Thuja plicata | reverse complement strand
ATTAACACCCACAAATAATGTACTGAGAGTATAGTATCCCTGTTAAAAGATATTAGCCCTGTTAGGAGCTTGTTACAACATTACAGTACACAGTCCCTGTTAGGAGACAGACCCTGTTAGGAGTCAAAGAAAATATTAGGCTCACTACCAAGGAACACTTCCCAAAGAAGGTTAAAGCCACCCTCAATGATTCACAATCTGAATCAAGTGTATAAAGAAAATACACATTCCAGCGAACTGTCTGATAGGAACTATCTTTGCTTGGTCAGTTCCAATGAATTATCAACTCTGCTTGTATCCAGCAGTCAACAAGATTCATAGATTCCACACCTCTCTTTCTTTATCTTTATCTTTCACAATTCTCCACAATAATTTATCATTCATATATACCCTCTTAGAATTATTCATTAGGTCGGCCAGTTAAGATTTCCTAATACATAATTAACTAGTTCAGCCAATTAAGGCTTTCCATCATACAAATAATTACATAGCCCCTTGCTAAGATACACATGTTATTTATAACAAGTATACAACATTTACAATCAATTATATATACTTCCAGATCCATAATTCATGCTCACAATTAATTTCACACACTACATGTCTGAAGTCGGCCAGGAAATAGGTCTTCTCCATAAGACACGCCACAAATGACGTCATCAGTATCCAATCAATAATTGAACTCAACCCATCACTCTATCATATGTCAGCTATCCATCAATAAGTTTGCAAGTTTTGAAATATCTTCGCCAGAAAGATATACTTGAAACACAGAGACTTGCACTGTCCAGAATCACAGTTACAGTCTAGAAAACCAGTCTTCACTAAATCAACTGTAACATCTACAGTAGGTAACATAAATTCAAGTGACCTTAGGAATAAAGTCATCACACATCCTTCTACATAAATCCAACTTCAATCATTCTGAATCATCTGTGCAGTGTCCATACACTCCTTCCAGTTAAGTAGCCAGTCCATCTTCTCCATAGAAATATATGTTGACGTCAGTGAAAAAACATGAATATCAACAGCATGATCAATAACCAAAACTAATATCATCCAACAATTTTATTCCATTTTCCTTTACAAACATTTCTGGATTTACACCTCTTATCAATAACAATAAAATGTAATGTGGATAATATGTGCATAGGGTCACTTTTATGAGAAAATCTCCATTGTTCTAAACCCTATCCATATTTTTCTCTATTACATTTTGGTGAACCCACGATAGACAACTCTTTCTTTTTGGTGTTAGATTTATATTTTATATTAGATCTTGCATGAATATAAAAGTAGATTTCTTTTATGATCTTGCATTTATATGTCAAAAATAAAAATCACAAATTTCTTAAAAAATACAAAAACATTTACATTTTTCATGCTTGTAATGTTACTTTGTGTTCAACATGTATAATTTTTGTTTTGAATACTTTGATTAGGATTTTTTTGTGAAAGAGGATAGATCCCCTAATGAGGTACATGGAAGTGAGAATGAAAATGGTTCAAATGAGATCTCCGTTGATCCTATTCCTATTTCATCCTCCTCCACAACCTCTCCAATTGATCTTTACCATAGGGTGTGTTTATGGTTACCTTCATGTTCCACTATTTACAACATTGATACACCTAGAAATACTTCATTTCATGCATGTGATGTTGCTTTTTCCTCTCGTGTATTACCTTGTAAGGATATATTATAGAAAAAAAATGACTCTAATCTTTCTCTTTATGGAGATGAGTTGAGAATTGATATTAATTCTTTTCCTAATATTTGTCTTTTCTATGATCCTACTTTAGAATATAATTTACCTTCTTTCCCCTTTACGGATCAAGATTTAGTGATTTATGGCACTCCTACAAGGTGATTTATTGATAGGAATGATAATCCTTCTATTTGAGATGAACCTTTGGATTTGGATGTTGATTACTCTCTTCCTCATGAGGCCATTGTGGATGATTCTACTATTTGGGATGAACCCTTGGACAAAGCCATTGATTTATTCCCTCCTCATGAAGATGCCTTGATACAAGAGGGTGATTTATTAATGGATGACATATTCATACATGATGATGACTCTTTTTCTAAAACACACTTCCCTTATGTATACATTTTAGAGAAAGAAGAAGACATTATAGATGCTTTACCTCCATTTGGGATTCCTTCTAGTGGTGAGGCATTAGCAGAGAATGATATGAATTCCCTTCATGCTCTCCCTCTTAGTGATGATCTTATGGAAAATCAAGATTCTACCTGATCTCCTCCTAGTTTGTATTCTTTGCTTCCTTCTTGTGAACCTTTTTGTAGTGTTGAGACAACTAACATGGTTTATCCAAAACCCTTGTTGACTATTAAAGGTTTGCCTTGCATTAATATCAAAGGTAAACCTATGGAGTCTTTAGAGTCTGTCAATGATCAAGATTTGATAGCTCACACCAATCGTACAAGGAATAACCCTCAACCTAATCTGGTGGTTCCTACTTCTTTACCACCTTCTCAACCCATTCTTCCTCCTCCACCCCATCTTCCTAGAAAGGAGTATGATTTGATAAACCAATTGCGCAATACCCCTGGCAAGATTTCTTTATGGGATCTTCTTCAGACTTCACCTACCTACCATGAAGCCTTGCAAAAAGCTCTATAAAATCTTCCCACACTACCTCCTAATCAAGAGAACATCAATTCCTTCTTACAGTGCATGCATGCTACCCAGGGTCCTCTTGAAATTGTATTCACTCAAAAGGATTTATCTTCTAAAGAATTTTAGAATAAATATGATGCTCTTATGGTTGTTGTTACTATCAATAAGAGTATCATTTGTAGGACCTTGATTGATAATGGATCTGGGCTTAATATTTGTAGCATGGACATGCTCAAATTGATTAAAGTTGATCTTTCAACTATTCAACCTGATAATAATCCTATACGTAGCTTTGATAACATTGATAAGAAGACTTTGGGAATCATTCCCTTACCTATAAAGGTAGGTCCAGTCATCTAGAATACTCCTTTTCATGTTATTCCTGGACCTCTTAATTATAACCTCCTTTTGGGTAGACCTTGGTTGCATGAGATGCATGTTGTTCCTTCCACCCTTCATCGTAAAGTCAAGTTTATTCACAACAACATGGTGTATACACTTCATGCAGATGATGCACCAAATCCTTGTCTGAATATTCAAACCCACAATACTCCTATTCATAATAGTAATCCTTCTTCCTCTAATGATCTTCCTGGAGATAATTGGGGAACCTTCAATTTTAATCCTATCTTTATTGGAGAGTATAAGGTTTCTAATCTTGATTTTATGAAGAAATAAAGAGAGCTTGAAAAGTGAGCTTTTGCTTCTAATTCTCATTCCCTTCATAATAACTTTGTCTCTTCTTCTACCCACTATGAATCTGTCAAGCCTACCAATGATGACATACTGACTACTGAAGTTCCATTGAATCCTTCACATATGGCTTTTTGGTGTGGTCATGGTTATCATTTACTAGGTAAACAAGGATTCCATGGTCAAGGATGTGGTAAGCATAAATAGGGAATTCAAAGGCCCTTACAAAATGGGGGGCATGAGAATTCTTATGGATTGGGATTTAATCCTCAACAAAACATAAATTTTACCAACATCTCAAATAAAACTTCAAAACATGATGACCCTATGAATTAATTTGACCAAGAATTTCTTTTGCCTAAACTCCTTCATGCTAAGATGATTACTAGACCTAAATGCAAAAAGAAATGTAGTTCACACTTGAAGACTCTTCATTTTTTTTTATATAATAGATTTCATGATAACTCTACTAATCAATGTCAAGCTTTACATTATAATATTAGGCAGCTCATTGATAGTATAGTTATTTATATATCATGTGTCAATAAGTTATATTTCAATCATGTCTTCTTTAAATAACATTTATGTTCCTATTATGGAACTCTACATTATGTAAATAATGTTAGCCTAATCCTTGGGGGCTCATTGTCTTTCATAGTGTTGTGAGCGATATAATAGGTGCCCTTTCATCCTTTTTCCTATGCTTGGGGGCAAGGATGCCATCTCCTTCTTTTCTGTCTTTCCGGGATCTACTTTTCCCTTGGTTAAGTAGTATCTATCTATTAGGTGATATCCAATAATACATGAAAATTTTGGTTTGCATTGAGGATCTATGTCCTTATTTATAACCTATTTTGTTTTTTGACATTGGGTTTCCATGGTTGATAAATCTCTCACCTTGGAAATTGAATAGTGCGCTATCCCTCAAAAGGGTTACTTTTTTCACTTCTTGCATGATATCTTTTTCCATTAATCCTTTCCATGGCCTCATAGGAGCTGTGACCTTCTTGGCTTGGACTGGATGTTGTCTATGGATATTGTCTTGATGTTGAAGAAGGCTTTATCCTCATTATTTTCTTTCCTTAACATGTCAAAATAGTATGTATTTTTCCATCTTAAGGAGGGGGCATATATACGGCCTCCCTCGTTCTATATTATGCATTTTTGTTTTAACCTTTTGTTTTGTAGCATGCTAAATCCTCTAAAGTTAACACACATAAGTTTCTAAATCCTAAAGAGATACACATTCAATTACAATTCAATATGCTAAATCCTTGGAAGGTAACGCACATATGTTGCTAAATCCTCGAGAGATACACATTTTACAAATCTATTCCATGGTGATATAAGTATGTGGATCCATGGGTACTTCATAAAATCCAATAGAAGATGCACTACATACATGCACAAAGCCGCTAGAAGGTGCACAACTTTATGGGGTGACTATCAAGTGCTTTCTTGGTGGTCCATCTTATCCTTTTTGTGTTCACAGTGAGATACACACATCTTATTGGGTGAGCTAACCACTCCTCTCTCTCTCTCTCTCTCTTTCCCTTTGACTGGTGATGTCTCTCTTATCACGATCTTAGGGTTGATAAAGACTTAAGTCCTTAGGGGCTTGAGGATTCCTTTATCCCTTTTGATTTCTATGAGATTATCTTTTCTTCATGAGTCCATACTTTTTATAAAGTGGGGGATAAATGTATAGTTGGAAAATGGAAGCACTTCCATTGTGGACTAGTTTAGCCTTCTGAGTAAGTGGTTTGGGGTCATGTCAAGTGCCTTGAATTGAGTTGGATCTATCTTTTTCCCCTATTCTACCCCATTTCCAACTTTTCTCCAGCCTGTTTCTGACATCCTAAACTGCAAATCTGAGATTTTTGACCTCAGGGTCAAAATTGACCTTTCTGGGTCAAGGTCGACCTCAACCTTGACCTAGGTCAAGTTTGACCTCAACCTTGACCTAGGTCAAGGTTGACCTCGACCTTGACCTAGGTCATAATCGACCTTGATTCTGACCCAAGGTCCAGATTTCATGTTTCTGGGGTTTTCAGATGTCGGGCTTCAGAAAGATTTAATTCCCACTTTCGGGTCGGTTGTTTTGGGTTTTGAAATGATGACTCTTAAATTATATTTAATATATGTCCTCGTCTACAGATATAGGTCTAATAGGAAATTAATTCTCCTATGTAGGCCTCTCTAGAATATTGTGCCCTAGATTTGTATATAATGAAGCCTTCTCCTCTCATTTTCTCTAACAATCCAAGACGCACGAAGCAATTCCATCCATCCAAATTATATGCATGATCTATTGAAGAAAGCATCAACTCTCAAGAATTCAAGCATTCAAAGACTTTCAAGCATTCAATTCATCAAGGAGATCCATTGGTAGCCATTGAAGGATTCAAGCTCTATGGAGCCCTCTTGTTAAAGATTTCTCCATCCACATTCCTTCAAGCCTCCTATTCAAAGATCCATTCCAGATTGGTGCTGAAGATCTACAAGCAATTGATTTGAGACATCCTACATTCTACATCCATTTGGTGCATACATACTTGTGGATCCATGTATTCGAATCCGCCACAAGGGTTTCTATACAAGCAAGGTGAATTTGTTCATTTAATTTGTTTTATTTATGCAATTTCAATTATACTTTGAGGTTAATTCCAAAACTGGGGTTTGACCAAGGCGAACCCCTCCCCCCCAAGAAACAAAATATTTTTCTTGCGGGGACAAGTTCAGAGAAGAAAATTGGAGTGCAGATCCGGATACCCTTTTTAGAAAACTATTGAGATCCGAAACAAAATTTTGTATCAGAGATTTTAGGTCAGAATCAGAGGTCAATTCTGCCCTAGGTTGGAATCATAGGTTGATTCTTCCCTAGGTCAGAATTGGAAATTCTAGGTCAAAGTCAACATTGACTTGAGGGTAAAAACTAGAACTAAGCCAGATCAAAAAATGATTTCTGGGTTTTGTAGATCTCACAATTTCAGTTCAAGATCGCAAAAATCAATAGTTTTTGAGACCGTCTGACATGTTCTTCAGTAGGTTCTTTTTCGGAGGTATGTATTTTATTCCATTTTCCTTTACAAAAAATTCTAGATTTACACCCCTTAAAAATAACATTTAAATGTAATGTAGATAATATGTGCATGGGGTCACTTTTACAAGAAAATCTCCATTGTTCTAAACCCTATCCATATTTTTCTCTATTAAAATCTTATGTGTTAGGTACACTGTAAATTTCTCTTGACCATTATATCTTCTTTCCAACTCGATGACCATGTCACTTTTACCTCGGTACTTATTTTTCTTGGAAATGACAAAATTTATATTTTTTGTTTAATCTCTACCTTATATTTTCACTTTGATTTATTCAAATTGGTGATCATGTAAAAAATTGTTTTAAATACTTGTATACACGTAATTAATTCTCTGATCATATTTTTGATTAAGTGTCTAACTCGGTTAAATAACTCCACAGTACTCAGTTAAGTGTTCTCAGTAACTCAGTGTAGTGTGTGACTCGGTAACTGTAGGCGCTTGGTACTCTGTAAACTTTGTGTTTTACCAACTGGCTCGGTGTGCATTACAGACTTGTCTTATCCTTGCCTTTCTCCATTTACCGATTGATTACCCTTGACTCTATGACTTTGTATAAACTAATGAAAAAAAATATCTTATAGAGATAACCTTTTATTCAAAATCTTCTGATTGTATTGATTTGTCAAAATATCATTGGTGCACGTCGTCATTAGGTTTGGACCAAATGGATTTATCTAACATGTTTTTGTTTCGCTAATTCTTGGGTTCAATAGGAAGCTTATATTTTAACCCATGAGCTACCAAGTGCATTTTTATGTCATAAGATTGGGTTTTTGTTAACACATGACCTATCAAGTAGCATGCTAGTGGTTAAACTTTTAGGTTATCTCTAGCTCACGTGGTTATATGAGGTTAAGTTTTTTTGGTTGGAAAAGTAGCGATAGATTTCCACATATTCATCTAGGTGACTAAATAGTGCTTGTTCGTTGGCTCGCAGGATGAAAAGGAATATTATTCTCAGGCTGGAGAATTAGCAAGTAAGTTCCATGTGGAGATTTTCAGATGCTATGGTGTAAAGGTTTTAGTTTTGGTTTTCACTAGCTCTTAGGTTCTTAAGGAAGTTTGTTAAAAGGTTTGAGAATTGGCAACTAGAAGCTTGTGGTCACTTATCACGAGGTCACTAAGGTTGATGGTGGTCAAGAACAACAGTTAGAGAATTAGTGAATGACTCCCACATGGATTATTTAAAGTTTAGTTTCAAGTAATAACTAGCTCTTAGGTTGTAATGATGGTTTGTTTTAAAGATGGAGAGTTAGCGAGAAGTTTCCATGTTGCAAAGAATTTAAGGGTAAAAGGTTATCTCCAGCTCGTGATGGTTAGAGGATATAAATAAAAGTACTAAAGAGTTGGTGACAAGCACTTTTGAGCTGATATTTGCTAGTTTGTGAGAGTTAAGAGTCTTAACATTTTTAGCTAGATATTTAGCAATGGTTGGTTTGATTGCCTTGGTCACCAACTTGCAAGGTTTTGAAGCCTTACATTTTATGCTTTTATGTTGAGCAATTAATGAAATATGATATAAAATATTTTATTATTTTATGTGACTCTACAACCCAAGTGGATTAGGCACTGGTCATTGGTGATTGATGAAAAGTATGGTGAAACAAACTGAAAATATAAAACTATTATTTTCTTTGTTTGTCAGATAAATTATTAAGGTTTATCTATAATATCCATGTTGTGATCTACTAAGGAAGTTTATAAGATTTATTTGATCAAGTAGATGAAGTAGGGATACACCAACGCAAATCTCATGGAATTTGAAGTGAAGAAGGTCTAGTGACCTTGCTATTGTTGGGATTTTCTTGTCTTTGTTTTTGGATGAAGTAACAATTTCTTTCATTATGTTCTTTGATAGTCATGATGAATATCCATGATCTTTTAGAATTAAGGGTAGCAAGAAAAAAACACCAACATGCTTCATGTTCTATTTTGATTTGGAAATGAAGGATAGTTTGTTAATTTTCTAATAAACCAAAACCTAGGTCTAGTTGTGAAAGTTTGGCATAGATTTAATGGATTTTGTAAAAGTTGTGTAAAACCCTCTTAAATAGACCTATTGTCAAGGTTTTCATTATAAATCTTGTTTTTACCATTCAAAATTAATGATATGTTGGGAATTGATAGTAGACTCATAGACCTTGAAGTTGGTTTTTGTTCCAGAGAAAAATGTGTTGGCACGTGAGAGAAAGGGAAATCCCTAGAAGACTATTTCTATAAAATTCTAGTCATTTTTACGGTGATCAATATTGTTGGCTTTTAATTTTATGATTGATGGTTTGTTAAAGGCATTAAGTTGCTTGTCTAGTTGAAACATCTTCAATGGAATTTTTCAATGTATCTGATAAGCATTTTATAAAGAATTTGAATGGTTACAAGGAAGCATAGTCAAGGAACAGTCTAATATTGTTTCACCATACTTTCATCAATCACCTATGACCAGTGCCTAATCCACTTGGGTTGTAGAGTCACATAAAACTATTATTTTCTTTGTTTGTCAAATAAATTATTAAGGTTTATCTATAATATCCATGTTGTGATATACTAAGGAAGTTTATAAGATTTATTTGATCAAGTAGATGAAGTAGGGATACACCAACCCAAATCCCATGGAATTTGAAGTGAAGAAGGTCTAGTGACCTTGTTATTGTTGGGATTTTCTTATCTTTGTTTTTGGATGAAGTAACGATTGATTTCATTATGTTCTTTGATAGTCATGATGAATATCCGTGATCTTTTAGAATTAAGGGTAGCAAGGGAAAACAAAAACATGGTTCATGTTCTATTTTTATTTGGAAATGAAGGACAATTTGTTAATTTTCTAATAAACCCAAACCTAGGTCTAGTTGTGAAAGTTTGGCATAGATTTAATGGATTTTGTAAAAGTTGAGTAAAACCCTCTTAAAGAGACCTATTGTCAAGGGTTTCATTATAACTCTTGTTTTAACCATTCAAAATTAATGATATGTTGGGAATTGATAGTAGACTCATAGACCTTGAAGTTGGTTTTTGTTCCAAAGAAAAATGTGTTGGCATGTGAGAGAAAGGTAAAGCCCTAGAAGACTATTTCTGTGAAATTCTAGTCATTTTGATGGTGAAAAATATTGTTGGCTTTTAATTTTATGATTGATGGTTTGTTAAAGGCATTAAGTTTCTTGTCTAGTTGAAACATCTTCAATGGACTTTGTCAATGTATCTGATAAGAATTTTATAAAGAATTTGACTGGTTACAAGGAAGCATAGTCAAGTAACAATCTAATTGGTTTGATGCAACAATGACAGTTGTAAAGGTTTGTAATAATAAATGGACATGATATGTTGTTGTCTGTATGAAACTCAAATGAAGGATTTGAAGGTGTTAGATATTTTCACTAATGATTGTGTAAATAGATAATGAAGTTATGATTATAAAACAATCATTTGTAAGATCAGTTTGGAGTCTGATCTTTAATCAATGTATGATCTAAGTTTTTCTTGTTTTTGTGATATGAAATTAATAGAGGCTATTATCACTAAAATGTTATGTGGATAGGACCTGATATTATTAAGGAAGTGGGACTAAGTCAGAATCAAATAAGAATATCTTTGTTTGGATAATGTGTGTGGTTGCAAGTATGAAAGGATAGAAAGGGAGGACTCAAAGTTGGTTATGGGATGCTTGAAGTATACTTGGGCTACATGTGTTGAATTTACATGTAGGCCTAAAGGATGGTAAGGTGTGAATACCTCACTGAAGAATGTAAAGGTTATGTTGAATTCTTGTAGAGCATGATAAATTGACCGATAGTTACAACTTGAATGTGAATCAGTACATATAATGGTTTGATAAGAATATAGGGGCATTGATGTTGTGACCAGATTGTTACAATAACTTATGCCTGGAGGTTTTCAAAGGTTTCCTCAAGAAGACAAACACATCGTCATATAAATTCTTACTATCATGGAAGGAATGGTATTAATGAGTAGTTTTAATGTATAGAACATGGCCATAACCTGAGCTACATGGAGTACCCTAATCATGGCCACCAGCTTGATGAGGATGCAAAAATTCCAGTAAAAACAACATGTACATATTTTAGTTCATGATATAAAAGATTAAAAATATAAACCATTAATGAACTTATGTTACAATTAAAGATTTCACTGCTGCTTACTTGCAAGTTTTGTGCTCTCTGCATCAATTGTTTCACCCTCTCTTTTATCTCATCAATTTGAGGGTTTATGTATGCCAAAGAATCTATTAAGTTTTTTGTGTCTTTTTTATCATTTCGATGGGTTTTTTAGAATATGTGATGTCATCATCTCATAATAGTGAATCCATCTCTATATATATGTCCTTAGATATTGCATGTGCCTTTCCCTTTCCTTGAACATCCGCTTGTGAAAATAATATTAGTAACATTATCAAAATTACTCCAAAAACCTAAACAAAATAACATAATAATATAACATTTTTCTTCTATATAATTTGTACAATTACAATGAGCTTTACCTACTAGGTAGAAGGGTCAGGAGCTACATCCTTTTCTGTGCTATGTTTCAGATCAATTTCACCCTATGACAAAGATTAAATATAAAAATGTTTGCGAAATGAAACCAATAGACTTAGCAAAAAAATTTAATAATACAATGGTATATTATCTATGTATATAGTCCATACCACCCCCATGATAGTAAATTTTTTTTATCTATGTGATTCAAATTGTAATCGATTAGCAACTCTTCCCCTGCACTTATTGATTTTATCGCACATAAGAATACATGATTTCCCTCTTGCATCTCAAATATGCAATTGGGTCTCTTATTAGTTGACCCAGGTCCTGTACTATTTATAAACCTAAAATATTTCATGTTTCTTTTGGGCTTACATCAATGTACAAAGACACTCTTTTACTTTGATCATTATCTTTCCATTGTATATAATATGCTGAGAGTGCATACCTACGCATAATTTTTTTTATCAAACAATTTGTATCTAATTTGTGTAGTTGTAACAAGGTTCGACATACTCCATCAATTCAAAAATGTTTTGTAATAGAATTTTATGTCATCCATGGAAGATAGGCCCAAACCATATAATGACGATGGTTCTATGGGATATATCCTCTTGTTAACACAAAAATCAGTATTTATTGGAGGAAGTTCCTTGGGTACCCATTGTTTCTATAGATGTTTGTACCTCAAGATCACCTCAACGGAACCTCAATTTTTTCTTTCGTCTCATCATCATAAGAACATGACCCCCTTGAGAAAGGAAAAATTCCATGCATTTAATAAATTTTCTTCTAATCTTTTGACCTCTAGTTGATCTCCCTCTTTTAGACCTACTACATGTCTCACTTTCATCTTCTATTCTTAAATTTCCTTCGCTCAATGAAGACACATATAGAAAATACCTATTTGGTGGTACCTGCACTGCATCAAATGAGATAGATAGTTGGTATAGGGTCAATTTTTATTGTGAGAGGAAATCAATTTTAAGATTCCATGGAGAGAGAGATAGAGAGAGGACAAGAAGTTATAATAAATGGTTCACCATATGTTGTTGATATTTTGCAAATGAGGGTAATGTTGATGAAGAAGTCAACCCTAAAGTTCATGTTGAGATTAAAATTTGAATAAGCCCAACTAGGGCCTCAAGTGTTGATAATTGTATTAGATTTTCTGCTAATGTTGAGGTTTGAAAAACTGATCAAATTTGTTTTCCTAGTAATTTTTGACAAAATAGATTTTCTAAAACCTGGCTTATTATTAAACCACTCCAAGGTGGGTATAAAGAGAAAGAAAAAAAATAATAAATGGTTTCTATAGGGTGCATTGACTTATACCTATTGATCCATGAGACTGTGCAGGATCCTTGTCAAAGGGGTTTAGCTTCCTACATATGTAATTCATTAATCTATGTTAGCTAAACATTACATGATATGTATGCTAAAAATTACATAGTAGAAAACATGAAAAATATGCAGTCATCATAATCATTATATTTTTTTTATTCCTTACCTTTTCTTTATCTAGATTGTGCAGGATCCTGAACAAAAGGGTTGATGATATATGTACTTAATTACCTCTTTCCACCAAGGGTGACAGAATTACAAAAAATATATACATGTATCACCACCAGCAATTGAGCATCTTAAGCATTACATTTGTAATTTGATAAACAATAAATATATTAAATATATGAGTAATAATAGAAACATATGTATCATAAATCACATATGTGTCTTCATAAACATATAATATATCACATATGTATCACAAATCACATCTATATCATCTTAAATATGTAATCCATCATATATGTATCATACATCAACATCCATCACATAGCTAATAAATAATGTACACTCCATAAATAAACACAAAGTTCCAAAAATATCACACAAAATGAGGGCTAGCCAACACTCTCTATATCTCCATCTCCTAGAGGTGGCATGGTTCTACTATTAGAACCTCCTAGAGGTGGAACATGAATAAAAAACATTAAAAGTTACATCATGAATTAATTATATAATGACATTAGAATTCAAAACATAAATGAATTAATTATGTAACTATATAAGTCAAATAAATTTCTATCAAGGAATCAATATCAAATAGATAATATACTAATTGCATACCTCATAGATTGTATTCATGTCATGTAGATAATATACTAATCTTCTTCATCCAACTCATTATCATGACCATCTTCTTCATCCAACTCATCATCATGACCATTTCATAACTAATATAAAATAGATAATATACTAATATTTTTCATCCAACTCATCATTATGACCATCATCATCATCATCATCATCATCTTCATCATCATCGTCACCATCACCATCACCATCACCATCATCATTAGCAGCAGCATCATCATCATCATGTTCTTCTTCTTCATGAATATTTCTGTTAGGAACATCATCAACTAACTGTCGATCGTGATCATCTACTACTTCTTCGGTATCTTCTTCTTCCATCACATTATACTTTACAGGCCTTCCTCTTGGATCATGTCTAACAATAAATGACCAAACAGTTTATGTGGAACCTCTGAGTAAAATACCTGCACACATTGGCTTGGAAGAACATAGGGCTTATCTCCAACTAGCTCAAATGACCTTGTATTAACCATTTTAAATCCATTATCATGTTCAATAAAAGTTCTATCAGGATCATTTTGATTCATTCGTATCATGTACCATTGGATGATGAACATAACTAATTTGAAGGAATTAAAATCACACTCAAGTATATCATCCAAAATTTCATGGTATCAATTTTGAGATTCTTGAGTATGTATGTCATTTCTAGATGAAATATTAGTCACCTCAAAGACTACAATTATCCCAGAATCACAAGTTGTCTTCGTGTCATCCAACTTTTTGTTGTGAAATTTATGACCATTGCACCACATAGCGTTGTGGTGTTTGACGTGCAATATGTCAAACATGTAAAAATTATTGCATCATGAGGTGATAAACATATAATTTATTCTTGGTCAAAAGTATGCAAAAAACTATATATATATACAATTAAAAAAATAATATGGGTGATTAATAAATTTATACATACATGTTTATCTCTTAAACCATATGCTAAATCAATTTCCCTGGGTGTAATATTACAATCTCCATTACAATGGGCTTCTTTAACCAATGAAGCCACACCTTCCCATGTTAATGCACGACCAAAATATTTACATCGTTTAATCCATACTGTCATCCAATCAAGATTATTTTTAATATACAAATGTAGTGCATCCCACTCTTGACCAACTATACAAAAAATAAATAGATGACTTACAACTGATGTACGTTGAAGATTAAGAATTAATTAACTACAATTATATAAAACCAAACATAAAATATATTCAAATTAATTTTTATGAACATTTTATAATTACCTCTCACTTTCCTCAATCTACCTTTCCCCATAAAGTACTCCACTTCAAATTTACTAATGGAGTTGGGATCCCAAATGTGATCTACATGGATCTTTACTGCAAACTTAGGAAGATATTTAATAATGTACACCATAGTTTGGTACACCATAGAAACCTCATGATGTTCTCTTTGTCGAATGAAAGCCTTCAAAAATTTCAAGTGCCTCTCAACCATCCACATTAACCTCATGTGTATAGGTCCACATAATTCAATCTCCTCAACTTGGTGTATGAGGTAGTGTTCTTGTGCATTGAAAAAAATTAAGGTAAACATTTTTGCATTTCACACATTAGATGAGGAATTTTTCTCTTCCAATATTTAATATATTTTTTTATAAATTTCTTTAGATGAAAACCACGTGTAATGCCTTGCTAGGGAACCCAAGAGAGATTAACCTAAAATATGTTACTAAGTTTGCAGAACAATTTTTTTTTAACGAGTTACAATTGAAAAGGAATAATAATGCGGAAGCAATATAATATAAGATAATAAATACTCATAAATGCAACTTATTTACATATTACAAATCCTGAGGGTTCCATGATGTAGAATTACGTAAGTTAACTAATCTACTAAAAGAAATTAAACACTATAACATCTTCATATAATGCAAATGAATAACAATAAAATCATCTCATAAATGAAACCCTGATACAATCGATATCATAATGAACCAACATCCACTACACAAGTCACAGGGTATGTGACAAAACTCAATATGAAGTACAATACAATAATTCAAGAATGCCACAACTGATACAATGATACAAGAATAAAAGATAAGAAAGATAAGAGAAAGTCTCTAATAATGAAGAACAATAAGGTACAACTAAAACAAGGATCATCCAAGAAAAAGTCATGAATGTCAGATCTCAATGGTAATAAGAATCACTACCACTTGACCGCGTGGAACCAAATGTCCACTCCCACCATGCTGAGGAGATAACATATCTCACTCGGATAACATAACCAAAAAATATAGTGACAACTAAGCAAGAGGATCCTGATAGCTCTCTAACTCAAGGGCAATATACACATGTATGAAACCTATATTGTGTATAGGAAGGTGTCATCATATATATCTAACCCTTAAGTCTCATCCTGGTAGTCTCTTTGGACCCTGACACTTAAGTGACCATATACGATATCAATGAGTCCTCAACCAAATGAAGTCATTAACTATGCCAGAACCATACCTCGCAGGGTGGAAAGCATCATATCATCCTCCATCTTAGCCTACACAAGCGCTCAAGCATGGGTGAGGTACCATATCTTATTAATTCATTTTAAACCCCCCAATTATGTATTATGTTATTACTTGATTAAGAAAACTTACAATAAGCGATCTTGGCTGCCACTTGTGGGTCCTGACATTTATTGCAAGCCACCCCCTACTACACAACTAGATAACCTACCCTAATGTTCCAACCAAAAGAACCAAAAGAAAGAAAAAACCAAAACCATGAGGACTTATCATAAATCATAATTTAAGATAATCACCGAGGAAAATTCTGGAGCATAACAAATAACATATCATCCTATACAAGGATCTAAACTGTACATCCCATACTAGACATCTCAACAGAATAATACAAATTCACGTATCACATCACAAGATCAATGATCATCAAAACATCACAAAAACCCATCTCCATGCATGAAGTAACTTAATCCACAAGATAAGAATTCTAAACATATAACCACCATAACAGTAGAAATAAGGTGACCAAGATAATTAGGACTCAACACAAAAGTGGTCGTCACCTTTTCGTGGTTATATAACATAATGATTAGAGACTTGGAAAACACAAAACATAAGCAACCGATGAATACAAAACAATACAAGAACCAATCGAGATATGAAAATGGTTACAAATTTTTACAATATGAACCCAAAGTGCACAAGAATAGATCCATAAAATAGTTCAAGTCCCAAAAGACGAAATCCCTCCTAGGGCATCACTCTACCCATAACGACAATTAACCACAACAAAGGCAAAATAAAACTCCAATTAAAACAACATATCCATATATAATCTATCTTCTAGCCAAATAATATAATTAACATTAAGTCGTACCCCAAATTAATTATGAGTTAATTAAATTATCCATAATCCCCAATCCATTATTATTAACTTAGTATCTTATAAATATATTCTAAATCTCTTTGTCATAATCAAACTCTTAAACTTAATTTCAAACTAATATATAATCCAAAATATAAATCCTTAACGATTTATGTTATAAAGATTTATACGATTTATGTTATAACATAAAGATTATACTTAATTAAACAAAATATTAATCAAATATAATTTAAAAATAAAACATTTAACAAAATTAATATAAATTAATTTATAAATCAAATAATATAAATTAATCTATATTAGCAATCAATAACTATTAAATATAAACATTTATAAATAAACTAATATAAAAATAAATTTTAAATTAATTAATCCAATCAAATTTTAAATAAATAATAAATAAGATAGACAAAACTCATTTTCAACTTAACCTTTATTTAAAATAAATATTAGAAGTAAATCTTAGTAATGGAGGTTACGTGCCCCCAGTCTAATTTTCTTTTTTTCTTTTTCTTTCTTTAAAAATAAATAAAAATAGTTGTTTTATTTATTTTTTATAGAAATAAATTTTATATTTTTTATATTAATTTATTTATTTTAAAATAAATAAATAATATAAATACAACCCTTCTTTTTTTAATATATTTTTAAAAGATACCAATTATCATATATTCAAAAAATATATAAGTTTTCTTTTTAATTCAATAAAGAGGTCATTTCTATATATAAATATATAACAGATAACTATTTACTGTATTGATTTATTATTATTAATTTTTTAAATAGAAGGAACATTTCAACAAGATATTAAATATAATTATTTTTATTTTTATTCTAAGAAACAAATTCGTTTATTTCCTAAAACATATATTTTTAACCAAATATTCTAAAATAGTTTCTATAAAATTTGTAAATGGATTATGCCCATATGCAAAATAATAAACACATGCTCATATATATATATATATATATATATATTTGGTTCAATATCAAGGGTTTTAACAATGTTTTTAAATCAAACTTTAATTGAATCAATTTCAAGTTTACTAATGTTTGCCTGAATTTCCTCAAAGGGAGCCTAGGGTTTTAACAGATTCTCCTAAACATAGTTTTCTCTAAATTGAACATTGAGGTTTACAGATTTGACATACAAACAAGAATACATAACTACAAAATAATACCAATAACCATATTCTAAGATTGACAAATACGAAGTAGACAAGGAATTTCACACAAGGGATTTCAATATCTTAGACGCATAGAAGATAGGGATTTGAGTACTAAAATCAAGGATTCATACCCTACCTCAAACCACCAGTTGACAGAAGCTACAAAGAACA
This sequence comes from Thuja plicata, assembly GCA_018584345.1. Taxonomy (NCBI): domain Eukaryota; kingdom Viridiplantae; phylum Streptophyta; class Pinopsida; order Cupressales; family Cupressaceae; genus Thuja; species Thuja plicata. The sequence goes on along the minus strand of MU223590.1, from coordinate 1,038,270 downwards.
ATCCAAAACCTTGACTTTTCTAAGCTTTCACAATTTCTTTCAGTCCAAATCCAAAGCCAAAACCTGTAAAACTCTGTGCAACCTGTGTGTGCAAAAATGGCCAAAAGAAACCTAATAAAGAAAACCTACTCAACCTAGGGTTTCTAGAGCTCATGCAACCGTAAAAGCAACTCAACTAAAAACTCAAATCAGAAAATTAGAAAAATAGAACTCAACTTAAAATTGAGTAAAAAGAATTAAATTATTTAATAATTGATAATTACATGCACTTTTCTAATTTAGCCAATTAACTCAGCTTTTTACTTTAAATTTATATTTTAATTTTAATAAAATAATGTACAATTTTAATTGCATAATATTATTTAATTAACAAAAAATATTTTTTAGCATATTAATAATATGCAAATTGATACTAAAATATCCATTCATTAATTATGCTTTTAAATCTCAATTTTGGATTTAATAATTAAATAAATCCTCTATTCCCAAAATTAGACTTTTTCAATTAAGTCTTTTTAATTAACATATATATTTAATTAATTTTCATTAATTAAATAACATCATATTTAATATTTTCAAATTTAATAAGATTTAATTATTAATTACATAATTAATCTAATAAATCACTCAACCAACTAACACAAAAATCACATCAATCACATGACTAAACAACACGACGACAAAACTGACTGAACCCAAAATACTACAAACAAGCACAAAGGAAGGGTTCACATATGACGTCACCTTGACGAATTCAAAAGGTAGGAAATAAGATACTTGCCCACTGTTTCAGGACAATAATGGCTTAAGTTGGGATTTGGACTTGTTATCTCCCATCTATTACCATTGAGATATTGTGATAAGGCACACTTGTCCTGATAATTCAAGGAAGTCGATGCCCGGTACCTACAAACCTGCATTACAAAGTTAAGCATGTACATAATGTATATATAACAGGCAATGATAGGGATCAGTCGAATGTGTGGATCTTGCAAAGCAAGTAAATATGTCTCCATCCTCTACCATATCAGACACATCATACAAAAATATAAGATAAACACGCCACATAGTAATGTAAAAGATATATGCCAACCATACAAATGCATGTATGGGGTGAGTAAAATCATCCTAACATATGCATAATCATCATGAAAATAACCAAAATATTCTAGAACCATAATTGAAAGTAAATTTATGGGTGGGCACTACACCATGTACAAGAGATTCAAGTTGCAAATATATTAACGAGACTTTACAAAATAATATAAAATATATTACATAAAAAGTAAAACAAATTACAAATATAATATCTATACAAAAAATTGAATAAATATCACTACTTACCTCATGTATTTTCCAAGATCATATATAACTTTCTTGACATTATTGTCAAAGTGGTTTGGGAGAGATAGAGGTAGAATGCACTGCAACAAACATAAAATGATCATTTCATTGTTTTCTAACATAATACAATGAAAAGTAAATGTAGTATAAAAATATATAGTAAATACACAAGAACATGAACTACCTTAATGAAGGTATTCCAATCATGTGTTTTCATCCCTAGCCCAAATTCACTTTTCTTTGATATGAGATTATTCTTGTTTGCATCAAATCCTCTGAGAAATCAAATTTTTTCGTATGAATTCTTTTATAATATTGCTTTGTTTCTCTATTTGATGACATGTAACAGATTGAATGTTTGAAGATGTTAAGTTGATCACCAAAATACAAAAGGATAATGCAAGACATTAAATCAGTTAAGGGATTGTATTGTCATTGATGTCAACTTGATATAATCTAAGCGGTTATAATCAAAGTGTCAACTACTTCAGAGAATCAAAGAGAAAAAGATTATGCTTTTTGTAATGCATAAAAGATAAGTATTCACAATTCAACTACAAACACCGATGGTTAGTGGAACCCAATGGATACAGATCACCGACAGTCAAGTCACAGTGATGCCTAAAAAACAATACCGACAAGCATTACCGATGAGTAGAATCACAAGCATACCCGAAGGCCAGAAACATAGTATAAACCGACGGAGAAGCCCAAGGAGAACTAGAATGTTGACCGATGCTATCAAAGAGTTAAACCAAAATTAACTTGATTTCAAAAAAGAAAAAATATCTAGCTGGAAAAGCTAAATATAGAGTTAACTGGTAGTTATCATTCTTTTCATTGACAAGATAAGTCAGAGATAAGTAATGGATTTAAAGCTATTTTGTCTAGTTGGCAAAAATATCTCAGTGAGATAAAATAGGAGTTTTTCTTTAAATCTAATTGGTGAGAATTGTGGATCATGCCAAGATCAAGAACCTAACAACGGTGATATCATGTCTATTTAAGAGAAAAATCAATTCATTACGAATTGGTGTGGGTGAATGAATGAAAAGAGGATGTTGAAGAGAAACTTATGAAGAGCAACTTCATACAGTGATAATCAATCAAGTTGAAGAAAGAGATAAAGATTTCTATGGACACTGAGAAACAGAGCATAGCATCACTGAGTAGAATCAAAGTGGAGAAAATGTATAAACAAAGTTATATTGATTAGAATAGTTTGTGAGATTACAATAGATCTGCAAATCTGCAAGTATAAGTTGTATATGTGAATAGATCATAATGTTTCAATTTAACCATTGATTTAGAAAGTCTCTTATCCAAGTGGTTTTTAAAGATCCTTTCTATATTGAGATACATCCAATGGAGTATCAAAAAGTTTGATCATGAAGATAGCATGAGATGCCAGATACCTATTGACAGGCCAAGTGAGTGTTTGACCAAGGATAGTAGCATAGATATTCCCGATATCAAGTAAAAGAATAAACTTTTAAATCCTCTAACAAGGTCACACCTAACAATGTGTTTGTAACCTTTGACAGGGTTGGCTCTTCACCATGCTCACTTCAGAAGAGTGGAAATTTTGGGTTATCGGTCCCAAGTGGTTTTTCCCTTAACAGGGTTTTCACGTTAAAAATCCATGTGTCAATGTGTTTACAAGTCATTACTTTAGTGTTTTTCATTACACCTAACTTAATTGGATTGATCAGTATACTCTAGATAATGTACTGTCTTTCGGTAAATTAATAGACTGCTATTTGATAAATCTACAGTAGAAGGTTTTACAAAGCATTCGAGCAGTAGTAAATTCATATAAGTATTTGGAGGCATTCATCTTATAGGACTGAAGATAACTAGAGGTATAATATTGTGGTACTAAGTTCTAAGGGTTAATTATTGGAATACTTTTAAGGCCACTGATTCAGCCCCCCCCCCCCTCTCAGTTATTACTGACAATTGGAATCAGAGCTTGTGTGCTTAGAAAGAGAGTTTAACAGCTCAAGGAAAAGATCAAAAGATGAACATACGAGATGTGCCCAAGTTGAAGAAAGACAACTTTTCTTCATGGAAAAGCAGAATAAGACTCCACTTATCAGGTATTGGAAATGATATTATTCAATACTTAGATATTGAATATGTGTTTCCTACAGGACCTCATACTCTTGAGAAATTAAGAGTCAAGCATGAACATAACTGCATGATGATAGAACTTGCATCATCACTCTCTGATGCTGAGTTTGAAGATGTCAAAACCTGCACCTCTGCAAAGAAAATGTGGGATAATTTGAAGCTTGTACATGGAGGAGATGCCAATGTACTCATAGCAAAGGCAGAAAGGCTAAGAGGGAGGTTTGATGACCTAAGGATCAAAGAGGTAGTAAATGCTCTCTAAGGAGTTGGAGGTGTACTTGAAGAGGAGACAGTGGTAAGAAAAATATTAAGAACCTTATTGCCTATTTATGCTATTAGAGTTTTTTCTATTCAAAAAAAGAGAACAACTGTAAACAATACAATTACTCTAGATAGTCTGATTAGTAGACTAATTTCATTTGAGATGAATAACTTTGACAATAGTGTCTTACCATCTATAGAATCTGCATTCAAATCTTCTCTAAAGACAAGTAACTCAAGTCATAAACATGTTGTTAGAAATGATAATGACAGTGATAATGAGGATCAAGGACTTGATGAGATTGAAGCACTTATGGCCAGAAGATTGTAGAGAGGCAAAGGCAGATACAAAGGTAAATTACCACTTGTATGTTTCAATTTTAAAGAAGCTGGACACCTTTCTACAAGATGTCCAAACTGAAGAAAAGATGATAGAGGAAATGATAGATCATATGAGAAGAATTTTGATAAATGTGATAACAGAGATTACCGAAGCAACCAACAATCTAACAAGAGAGATACCCAAGACTACAAGGATAAAGGGAAGAAAGATTTTTATGCAACTGAGAACAGAGATGATGACACTGACACCAAATTAGAAGAAGACATCGAGATGGTATTTGTAGCCATGAAGGATGATTCAGATGAAGATGAAGAAAGGTATGTAGAAACTACACTCATATCTAAAGTTAGTAAAAATGATGTCTAGATCATAGATAGTGGCTGCACTCACCATATGACTGGTGAAAAACAAAAGTTTGAGACTTTTGAATACTATAATGGTGGTTCAGTAAGAATGGGAAATGATGCACCTTGTCCAGTTGAAGGTAAAGGAACCATAATGTTGAATAACCTGATAAAATATGAAAATGCTTAGCTGGTTAAAGGATTGAATTATAATTTGTTCAGTGTCTATCAGTTGAACAATTCAGGTCACAAAGTAGCATTTGAAAATAAGAAAGCAAATATCTACAATGAATCAGGAAGGTTGATTGGTACTAGTGAGCAAACAAAAGGTAATCTTTTCTATCTTGATGATAGTAACACCACTTGTTTGATGGCTAGAAACAAAGACATATGGTTGTGGCACAAAATATTGTGTTATGTGAACTTTGACAACATGATAAAGATAAGAAACAAAAGGAATGTCAGAGGCTTACCTATAATGACTAAGCTCGAGCATATCATGTGCAAGAATTGTCAAAAAGGTAAGATGACAAATTCTAGTTTCAAGAGCAAAACCCATACATCTACTACAATTCTAAAATTAGTCCATATAGATCTATGTAGACCCATGAGAATAAAGAACTACTATGAAGATAGGTATTTTATTCTCTTTGTTGATGACTTTTCTAGAATGATGGCAATCATGTTTTTAAAAGATAAATCAGATGATGTTTAAATGGTATAAAGCAACGGTAGAAAAACAAAGTGAAAAGAAATTGAAATGCTTAAGGTCAAATAGAGGAGGGGAATTTACTTCAGAAGAATTCACTGACTATTGCAATGAGAATGGAATTAAAAGATAGGTTTCTGCACCAAGAACACCACAGCAAAATGGAATCGTTGAAGCAGAAACAAATCAATTGTTGATTGTGCAAGAACATTGATGATTGAGAAAAGCATCACTCAAACATTTTGGAGGGAAGTTGTCAATGTTTCTATCTACACACTAAACAAAGTACAATTGAAGAAGGACACAAAGAAGACACCCTATGAGCTTTGGTATGGTCATACACCCAATGTAAGTTACTTCAAAATATTTGGTAGTCAGTGTTATATATTGAAGGATGATAGAAATGGAAAACTTGACTGCAAAAGTGAAGAAGGTATCTTCCTAGGGTATTCAAACAAAAGCAAGGCTTATAAATTTCTTAACAAGTCATCTAACAAAATCATTGAAAGTGCAAATGTAAAAATGGATGAATTTGTAGAAAAGAATGATAAGAAAAGAAAAAAGGAACAAGAGGACTACAATAGGTTTGTTTATATAGAACCTAACACTCTACCCTAGCAATAGTGTGTTGCTCCTGAGCATCACAACATTGCACCTGAGCATTAGGCTACAATTATCGATGATCAGGATAATCCTGAAGATGATGTTCCGAACAATGGAGATAAAAATGAAATTGAATAAGATAATCAGAATGATGAGCACAGAGTTGAACCAAAACTTTCCAAGTATGTTAGAAGACATCATCTACAAAATCAAATCATAGGAGACTAGAAGGCTAGAACAACAACAAGAATTAAGTCACTTAACACCAGATGTTTACTTTGTAATTTTGAGCCTAAATCTATTAACAATGCACTTGAGAATGAAGAATGGGTCAGTGTTATGAATGAGGAGATAGAAAAGATTCAGAAGAACAATACATGGACACTAGTACTAAGACTACATGACAAGAATGTCATCGATACCAAATGGATATTCAGAAACAAGTTGAATGAGAATGGAGAAGTCACTAGAAACAAAGCAAGATTAGTATGCAAGGGATATGCACAAGAAGAAGGTATTGATTATGGAGAAACCTTTGTGCCCATTGCTAGACTAGAAGGATTTAGAATCTTACTTTCTTATGCTGCATTTAAAGGATTCAAGGTATACTAGATGGATGTCAAATCTGCATTCCTAAATGAAATATTAGAAGATGAGGTATACATTGAACAACCAGAAGGGTTTGTTAATCTAGAAAAGAGAAACAATTTATGTAGACTACACAAAGCCTTGTATGGATTGAAACAAACACTGAGATCCCGGTATGAAATACTTAACTCATATCTCATTAGCATAAAATTTGTTAGAACAAGTGAAAATAGAAATCTATACTAAAAAGAAGGTACCGATGGTAATATTCTGATTGCTAAAATTTTTGTTGATGATATCATTTTTGGAGGAAATAAATTTTTATGCAAATCCTTTGTTGATGAAATGAGAAAGGAGTTAGAAATGTCTATGTTTGGAGAGATCAAATTCCTTCTTGTTCTACAGATTCTTCAACAAGATACAAGCATATACATCACTTAGTTTGAATACATCAAGGAAGTGTTGAAGATATTCAAGATGGAAGATTCCAAACCAGTTGGAACATCTATGGCTACTGGATGCAAGCTGACAAAATAAGACAAGACAAATGAATTAAGCCAAACCTTATATAGATCTATGATTGGCAAACTGATGTATGTTGTTCACACTAGACCAGATATAGCACATGTAGTGGGGATAGTCGCAAGATTCTCTGCTAATCTCAAAGAATCACATATGACTATTGTCAAAAGAATTTTGAGATATCTAAAGAACACCAAGGACTATGGATTATGGTACAAAAGAGAAGAAAAATTTGAGCTACAAGTCTATACAGATGTTGACTGGGCTAGAAACATTGATGACCGAAAGAGCACAACTAGAGGAGCATTCTTCATGGGTGATAGACTTGTCACATGGATAAGAAAGAAGCAAGGATGCATCTCTCAATCTACAATAGAAGCATAATATGTGGTTGTTGCTGAAAATTGCTCTAATATTGCATGGATCAAACAATTACTAGAAGGTATGCATATGAAGATCCTTGAACCAGTAATTATCTATTGTGATAATACTAGTGCAATAAACATTTCAAAGAATCTAGTCATGCATGATAAGACTAAATATATTTCTATCAAGTATCACTATCTAAGAGAATAAGTGTAGGCAAAGGAAGTGACACTGGAATATGTTCAATCAAAGGAATAGTTAGCTGATATATTCACCAATCCATTACCAAAGGATACTTTTGAGTACCTGAGACAGAGACTAGGGGTTCAACCCTTGTCTATCAGTCAGTAATATGACTAGGAGGTTGCATCATCCTATACCAAACATGAAGATCAGTCATGTTGATGCAAACACTGAGATGGATAGAAACAGATACATTTGTACATTGCAAGGTACAATATCTACACCAAAGACCAGAGGCATTGTATTGTTGATGGATAGGGAAATTCAAGGAATATATTATGCAAAGAGATGGAACATGATATAGATGATAAATCAAGGAGAAGTATTCTTGTTTGGCATTGTTGTCAAAGGGATAGATGATCTTCTAATTATCATAAAGATAAAGGGAGAGATTATATCATTATCCATGAACAGAAGTTCCTGAGAATTAGAAAGGAAGAGTTAATCAATATTCTAAGGGAGAGAAATTGATTACACGTGGAATATCCATCTAAGGGAGAGAAGTAACAAAGGGAGAGATTTTAGACAAAGAGAAAGAATGTTGTCAAAAGAAAAAGAGATTATCAAGAAAAGGAATAGTCAAGGAAGAGCACATATCAGAATAGAGATTTCAGATGATACATCTATCCAGTAAAGGGATTAAAAATTGAAGACAACCACTCTACAAGAAACAAATCTAAGCTATTTTTGAGCTTATCAAGAGCCAGACATTTGTAATAGTTACATTAGGAAAGCTTGATGAAACTGTATATTTCATATTGTATTAGTAATAGTTTAGTATGATAATGTAGTATGTTTCCATCAATGCCAAATGGAGAGATTGATGACATGTAACTGATTGAATATTTGAAGATGTTAAGTTGATCACCGAAATATAGAAGCATAATGCAAGACATTAAATTAGTTAATGGATTGTTGATGCAAGGAGGGAGGGAGACAGGGCCAAGGGCACACCCAAAACCAACCACCTTGCAGATACAATGTGAAATTACACAACAAAATAGTGAGAGAAGAGAAATGCAGATATCTTTATCATTAATCCATCAAACTCAATACATGTCAGGCTATAAGGCCTTCCTTTTTATGGCCATATACATTAGAGTGTATTACAATTTGATCTTCTTATAACAGAGATCTCAGATCTTTAATATTCTAACATTTGCCTTCTTTCTCTAAGACTTCCTACCTAAACTAAAAAACATACAAAAGAATATATACAAGATTCCAACAAAGTAGTCGGTGCTCAAATAGAAAGGTGAGACCCAGATTTAGGTCCACACAGATACTAAGATAGATCCCAGCTATGAAAATTAAATAAAGAAGTCGGCCACCAACACCAATTCCCAAATATACCAACTCGACAAAGAAAAAGTCGAGCAACAACAACAAGCATGGCCGAGAAACTCGACAAGGATGTCAAGAAACAGAAGCCGAGTGATAGAGAATAGACTAAACTAAAAGTAAACATATTTTTGGTTGAGCAGGATTGCCAAGGACCCAAGATGCTCCTGCATCAGACACCTGGGGTTGAAAAAAAATTATTCCCCGAATCATGTATCAGGTCTAACCTGAAATGAATCCAACTTAGATTGAGAAATCCAAGATGAGTCCTCAATCGGTCTATTTTCCACTTTACCAAATATTCCATGTATTATTTTCCTCTTGGACTTCTGCCAACTCTCTGTTTCAAGATCTTCTCAACTTCCTCTATCTACTTCTTAAGATAATCACTTGGTATTGTCACTTCTTCATCAAGTTCATGATATTCATACAAGTCTAAAATATTGAAAATAGGTGATATATCCATGTCATCAGGTAATTCAACTTCATAAGTATTTCCACTGTCAAATCTCCTCAGTATTTTACAAGGACCAAATTTCTTCATCTTTAGTTTCCCATATGTTCCAATAAGAAATCTTCCTTTCTTCAGATGAACCATCACAACATCACCAACTTCAAATGTCTTATGTATTCTTGATCTATCTATATCATCTTTGTATTTTTTATCACTTTTCTCCAGCTTCTGCTTTACATCCTCATGCAATTTCATCATAAATTCTTCAAATTCTTCTACTTCAGCACTTCTTTTCTCTTCACCAACAATGTCTCTCAAATCTGATATACCTCTAGGTTGTGTGCCATGAACAATTTCAAAGGTGTCTTTCCAGTACTTCTGTTCACTGAACTATTGTATGTAAATTCTTCTTATGCCAACATCAAATCCTGATTGCTTGGTGTGTCTCCAACTAAACATCTCAACAGGTTACCCAAACTTTAGTTTACCCCTTTCGTTTGTCCATCAGTCTGTGGATGAAATGTAGAACTAAATTTCAACTTAGTATTCAGCTTCTTCCAAAGTGTTCTCCAAAAATAACTTACAAACTTACTGTCTCTGTCAGAGATGATACTCTTTGGTAATCCATGCAATTTGACAATCTCCTTAAAGAAAAGAGCTGCTATATGAACTGCATCTGATGTTTTCTTACATGGTATAAAATGTGTCATCTTAGAAAATCTATCCACAACAACAAATATAGAATCATTACCTCTTGTTGTCCTCGGAAGTCCAAGAACAAAATCCATGCTAATATCACTCCAAGGTTTCTCAGGAACAGTAATAGGTGTATACAATCCAGTATTCTGACTCACTCCTTTTGCAATTTAACAAACTCCACAACTTCTCACAAATTTCTGAACATCCTTATACAACTGAGGCCAAAAATACCTCTCCTTCAGCAAGCTCAATGTTTTATCAATGCCAAAGTGTCCAGCCAATCCACTACTATGTTTCTCCTTTATCAGATTAGTTCTCATTGATCCTCTTGGTATACATAACTGAATTCCTTTAAACAACATATCTTCCTGAATGAAATAGTCTTCATACTTACTTGATTGATTTGTATTAGGTGCTCTATACACTCTCTAGAGCTCTAAAAAATCAGGATCATTTTCATACAAATTCTTCATGTCATCAAAGCCAAGAACTTCAATTCTCATTTCAGTCAAAAAAGATATTCTTCTGCTCAATGCATCAGCACCTCTATTAGATACTCCACTCTTATGCTTAATCAAAAATGTAAAGCTCTACAAATACTCTACCCATTTTATATGTCTCTGATTCAACTTATTTTGACTACCCAAATACTGTAAATCCTTATGAGCAGTATACAACACAAATTCATTTGGCATCAAGTAATGCCACCATTTCTTCATAGCTTGCACAATAGCATATAATTCTTGATCATAGACAAAATATTTCCTCGTTGCATCATTCAACTTTTCACTAAAGAAAGCAACAGGTTTACCTTTTTAAGTCAATACAGCTCCAATTTCACTTCCACTTGCATCACATTCAACTTGAAATACCTTATTGAAATCAGGTAGGGCTAGCACAAGTAATTCGACAACATTCAAATTCAAAGCTTCAAAACTCTTATCAGCTCCATGTGTCCATTTTAACTCTCTTTTGTCTCCTCTCATTTTTTGAGTCATAGCATTACAGATAGAACTGAAATTTCTGATAAACTTCCTGTAAAAACTTGCCAATCCATGAAATGATCTTACCTCAGTAACATTCTTAGGTGTAGGCCAACTCAATATAGCTTTAACCTTTTCTAGATCCATCTTCAAACCATCAGCTAAAATTACTAAACCCAAATATACAAGTTCTTCTTTCATGAAGGAACATTTCTTCAGATTTATCAGCAACTTTTCATCTTTCAACCTCTGCAGCACTTGTCTTATATGCATCAAATGTTGTTCTCTGGTTTTACTGAATATCATAATATCATCTAGGTTTATAATCACACATTTGTTCAAGAATTTCTTCAAAACTTTATTCATCAATCTCATAAAATGTACTTGGTGCATTAGTTAAACCAAAAGGCATAACCAACCACTCATACAAACCTTCTTTTGTCTTGAAAGCAGTCTTCCATTCGTCTACTTCTCTGATCCTGATCTGATGATATCCACTCTTCAAATCAATTTTGGTAAAATACTTTGATCCACTCAAACAATCCATTATGTCATCCATTCTTGGTATAGGAAACCTATACTTGACTGTGATCTTGTTTATTGCTCTGGAATCAGTGCACATTCTCCATTCTTCTTAGGTGCCAACATAGCAGGTACTGCACATGGACTTAAAATTTCCCTAATTAAGCCTTTGTTCAACAACTCATGAACTTTTAGATTAAGCTCTTCATTCTCAATAGGTTTTAACCTATGTGGTGCTTTATTTGGTAAACTAGCTCTAGGAATTAGATCCATATAGTGATTGATATCTCTGATAGGAGGAAAACCATCAGGTACATTATTTGAAATGATTTATTTGTATTCAGTTAGAAAATTATCAACTTCTACAAGTATGTCATCTTCTACATTCTTACTTGGTTTTTTAGGAATCAAAGCATAAAAAATATCATCTCTTTTTAGATATTTAACAAACTGTCTACCTTCCATCAGATAAAATTTCATAGATGTACATAGCTCGTCAACAGACTCTTCAATCAAAGGTAACAAAATTTGCTTCTTCCAATCAACCCAAATAGAATATCTATTCAACCTTCCATCATGTATAGCATGTCTATCATACTGCCAAAGTCTACCCAAAAAAATATGACAACAATCCATTGGCATAATATCACATAACACCTTGTCATGGTACTTTCCAATTTTCAAATTCATAAAACATTGTTCACTTACCATTAATGTGTGCTCATCCTTGATCCATGAGATCTAATAGGGTTTTGGATGCTTCATCCTCTTCAACTACAAATTTTCAACCATTTCTTTAGATGCCAAATTCTCTGAGGTTCCACTGTCAACAATGACCTTCCAAACTTTGTCTGCAACTCTACATCTAGTCTTGAATAAACTTTTCCTGACAGGATCTTGCTTATCTTTTTCACTCCATAGTATCCTTCTGATCATGAGGTTATTTTTAGGTTCATTGGATGGTTCTTCTTGGATTAATGCATTTATGCTACTGCTACCACCTTTCTTGCTTGCACGTGTACACTCAAAAGATTTATGTCCTTCTTCACCAAAATTGTAGCAAGTTACTTGGAAACCTCTTCTACTATATCCACCTCTGGAATAATTTCCTCTTCCTTGGTATGAATTTCCACCTTTCCATTCAGTCTTCCCTTTGTCTTGACTAGTGTCTATATTTGACTTGTCTGGTTCAGATCTACTGTTTTCACCATGAGATCTACCTCTTCCTCTAGAGAATCTACCACCTCTGCCTGTTTATCTTTGTTCATGTCTTCTGTTCAAATTTTCTTCAGCTTTTAGGGCAAATTGGTATGCCTCTTTAATGCCTTCCATCTTGATCAAATTGGTATGCCTCTTTAATTTCCAGATCTGATGTCCAATCTGTAAAATTCCTCAGTGTAGTCTTTGACTTGTTAGAATAGTCCCAAAGGATAACTGAGAGGGGGGTGAATGAGTTATCAGATAATTTAATTCTTTTCTTTTATTAACTCCAGAATACAATAAATTAAATGCACATTCAGATAACATAATAGACAACACCATAATTTGGTTACGGGGAAACCAAATGGTAAAAACCCCGGTGGGAATTAGCACCCACAATGAACTATACTTGTTTATAATAATCCCTATTAGAAGATCTTGTAACCCTGTTAGGAGTTTTTCTTTACAATGTAATAATTATAGTGACCTGGTTAAGGGTTTGACCCTATTAGGAGTCTTTTATAAATAACCCTGTTAAGGGTGAGGACTCTATTGGTTGTAGTCCTAGTTCTGGTCTATCTGCAAGAAGTTTTGTGACCCTCATGCTTATCTTTCCTAAACCTAGAAGTCTATCAGTTCCTTATAATTTCCCAGTTGAAATTTTATAGGGTCTTCAGGTAAAAAATCCATGTAAAAGTACAAAAACCTCAAAACCCTAGGTCTTGTTTTATTGGCCAAAATGAGAAAAACCCTAAGATGATTATCTTAGTTTCTATTTTGGTGTTACTTTTTGAAAATCACTTAAGTCATGTGTTTTAAGTCAAGGTCGCCTAGTCGCATGATCCTGATAGCATATTCTTTTTATCTTGAGACTTGGCGATTGGCTTAAGTCGGGATGTCTCTTAAAGAATTAGAATATTCCTTCTATGTTATGAGACTTGGCGGAGCCCTTATGTCACGTAGTCTCCAAATGAGCAGACAGGGCCCATAGATGAGTCACGGTGTCGTGAGAGAAGACCAGTAGTTAGTAATTTATTGTGAGACTTGGAAATTTCTTTATGTTGCATAGTCACTAAATTGGTTTGCAGTTAAGTAAGTAATGCAAAGCTTATGTTGCATAGTCTCCGAATGGGATGGTGGTTAAGGAAGAGATGCTGAGACTTCACGACTAACCATTTGCAGTTTGAGAGATAATACAGTCGGGTTGTTGCAGGATTGAGATGCTGACTCAGCTTTCCATTTAGGGATACAAAGACAAGTGATGAAGGAGACATGTGTCCAAAGGTGAGTTGATTAATAAGATTTTTGCATAGTCTCCCAATGGAAAAAGATCATTCAACGATTAAGAGACTAAGTATAAAAATCTTTTTTGTCGCGGAGTCTCCAAAATATCTGAGGGTATAATAAATTACTCAGCAATTCAGTGCAAGCCATCAGATGCAATGATTGATGGATCCTATGGTGGTTGAAAAGTCTCTAAATGAAAGAGTCCCAAAGAAAAAGTAGTCATGACTTGGAGATAAGGGTATGTCACGTAGTCTCTAGATGAACCAAAGGGTAAAAGTGCTTGTCGCATTGTCTCTAAATGTTTTGTCACTTAACATGTCTAGTCAACGATTAAGCGATCAAGGGTAGTCGCGGGGTATCTTAAAGGAAAATAAGCTTTTGGAGACATGAAGATAACCGTAAATAGCTAAAGGTAACTATTAGTCACGGAGTCTCTGAGTAAAATATGAGTTAGACTTTTCATCCAATGACTTTGATTTGCACAGTCGCGTGATCACAAGAAGTAAACTGTGGTTAACCAAGACAGAGAAAGTAACATGGTCGCTAGGTCTCCAAAAGAATCAAGGGTTAAAGACTTGGGTCAGCAACAAGGAGATTATACACAGTCACGTAGTCGCTAAATATGAAATTATAAGAAAAGGTGGCAGTGGCTAACATGACAACATGAATCATTCAGCGTCCAATGACAAGCTTGGATATTGATTACTATGTAAAAAAGGTAGCTGAGATGTATGACAAAGAGCCAATCACATAGAGACATGTCATCACCTTCAAATTTTATAAGGTTTTATTTGAAGATACACATATATGAATTTGATTTCATGTCATGCTCATGGGCTATGGCTAGGTTTTCAATTAATTCAATAGCATGCTGAATTGAAGACATGAATTGATGATTTTTCAAATGATGAGACGTGTACTTGGAACAGTTACCATAAAAAGCTGATTGAAGGTTCATTTTAACTTATCTTGCTTTCAGAATTTTAGAATGAAGAGTGCTAGGTATTCTAAGAAGAGAGAAGAAATTAGATAAGTTGCAGAGTACTCAATTGATCAGAAGGTTTTGATTTTCTGAGAATAGTGCACAGAGAAGTAAAGTAAGTCTTGAGAGGAGATTTGCTTCAATATCGGTGAAGAAAAAGGGATTAAAACAAAGCAAACATGAGGAGAGCAGTTAGTGTAGCTTCTACCAGTGGGAGAAGTGAAGATATAGATGAAGAGGCTAAGGGGAAATGGAATTACTTAGATGAATTCCTCAGATTGCTACCAAGTTCAACTTAGAACAAGAGGGCAAATGCTAATGTGCTTACTGATGACTACTGCAACATTAGAGATGTTGATACTCTAGGAACAACAGGTTTTTCTCTATTTAACTACTTTTATAAAAAAATTGATAAAGCTATCCCAATTTCAAACCCTTGGACCTGTGGTTTGGCTAGGTTAATCATCCCTGACGTCTACATAGATGTAGATTTGTTCTTAGGCCTTGCCAGTCATTATGATGTCTTGTCTACGACAATTAAGAGAAATGATGGCACTACCCTGCTCATCCTAAATAGAAATTCATTTATGCAAGATTTTGGCTTGTATAGTACTATGTCTACCAAGATTGACATTACTAAGAAAGAGGTGAGGTACAATTTGAAGCCTGGTATTGTGAGGGGATAGTTGCAGAAACACATGCTTAATGAGGTGAGAAAATATCTTGATCCTATGTCTGGGACAAGCCCTTATTACTTAAAGGACTTGCATTTCTACATTAAGTACATCGCTTATGCCCTGTGTAGAGTGCTAGGGATAGATGGGGAAGTGGAAAAGATCAATGCTGGGGTATTGATGATGGTGCTGGATCTACAGGAGGTACATTCTAGCACCAGCTATTACTATATACAACATATCATTGACAAGATGCACGAGGGATTTATAGCAACTCAGAAGAAGATGGAGGACCCTAAGGATAAAGAACCCAAGTTCTTACACTACTCCATCCTCATGCATCTGCTGTTGCATTTTAATTTTGTGATCATGGATGTGAATAATTTGAGTCCTCAAAGGGTTTTCTGAGATGGCCCTAATCCCATTTAGTTCTGGGTAAAGATTTGGAATTATACATCCAAGGACTATGACTATTCTGCATTTCAAAATTGGATTGTGTATCCAATAGTATAGAGCATGGGCATCAGCAGGACAAAGCTCACAATTAAGATCATGCAGCTATTAAGGCCTAATGAATATCTAGATAAATGGGAGGGAGACCGTAATTGGGGAGATTTCTTCCTAGAGGAGAATTTTACCATAATAAGGGTATATGGATGTATTCATCCACCTCATATCTTGCCTTACCATGTACCAACAAGAGTGGCTACCATGGAATTTATATGGAAATTATTATTAACAGATAATTAGCACTTTGCATCACACAGGAAGGGGACCTTAACCCCTAGACAGTTCAGAATTTCCAATTTTACTATTGGCAAAGGTTCCATTGATTCAGTCAGTCAGTGGTTGGAAAGTTGTAGAATGGGGGCAGCTTCATACAGATACATTGATCCTGAAGGTTTTATGGTAGGAGTTAGAAGATTGTATACACCTACATTCCCCAATACAAATCTTCATTGTGAATGTATTGAAGAGGATGCGACAAGAAACCTCCTTGATGAGGATGAGATCAAGACAAGGAGATCAAGGATTTAGGAATTGCTGAACCAACAGACACAGATCAAAAGAAATGGATTGGCTTTTGGAGGTTTCTACCCTGATTTGTCATATTTTGATAGAATAAAAGCCATGATTAACAATTTTTATGTGCTTTGTGAACAGCTTGAGAATGTTCTTGACAAGAAAGGAGCCCAAGAGCTAGATCATTCAGAGTCTGAGTATGATAGCAGCAGTGACAGTGACTATGCCCGTCCAACTAGATATGCTCAACCTCAACAGAATGTGGAAGAGATACCATAGTTGTAGGGAGTTGAGGGCCACATTATTAATTTGACAGAGGCCACACAACCTGATGATATAGAGGAGCCTTCAGCCAAAAGGCAAAAGATGGAAATAGGCCAGCCTTTAGTTGAGAGGCAAGAAACGAAAAGGGATAGAGCAAGTGCCCTATTTAATGGAAATAGGTTATATGACCATAACCTAAGGAAATTAATAAGGCAGGGCAAGAAAAAGAAACCTAACATAGAGGAAAATGTTGAATTACCTCTCAAGGCTTGTATTGATGAAAGGTTGATACATCAACAGCAGTTCCTAAATGATGATAATTTCATTAAAACTGAGGAGTTTAAAGACTTCCTAAGGTGGTACAAAAAGGAGCAAATTACAGCTCAATTGAATGTTGATGGGGAAGAGACAGTGACAAATGAGGCCCTAGTGGCCCTGCAATCATATGACCCAGAGAGTGAGGACATCTCGCCTGATGAGGCTAGAGAAATGGTATTAAGTTGTGGTATGTTGCTTAGCGAAGGTTGGGATTTGGCTTCTGCCTTCATAATTGATGAAATATGAAAGCATCCAGATTTGAAGATGGCAAGTGAAGTGCAAATGGGAGATATGATCAAAGGATTTGGGTATAGCCCAAAATCTCAGGCCTTTGCCATGTGGAGCCTTTTCCCTAAGGACCAAAAACCTTAGCTAGTAAACATTCAAGAGAACATGGTAGGCAACCAAATGGTTTGGTAAGTGCAGAATACAGGGGATTTGGGAATATCCCAGATCATGACACATTGGGCTCACTTAAATGAAGACAAGACTAAACAGTTGTCTGATAAGTGTAGCACATTGATAGAAGAGACCAGTGCATTGGCCAAAGATTGAGAATTGTGCCACATCAAAATACACCAGCAAGGTCAGGTAATTGAAAGATTATTGAAGGAATTAGAAGAGAATCCTAAGGTGGTGTATGTGCCTGCTCAACAACCTTTGCAAATTGAAGAAAAATCAAATTCAGAAGAGGTGGTTGAGAAAGAGGATGTAGGAGAGAAGAAAAATGAAGTTGCTTTGAATGCATTTAGGGGCATTTTACAACATAGGATTAATATATTAAATGATAAAACTGATGTTGTCCTTAATG
>MU223590.1:983204-1001918 GCA_018584345.1 Thuja plicata | reverse complement strand
CGAAGCATGTCTGAAAACTCTGTCAGAAGATACTGCTGGAACCCCCACTGAAGTGCATGACCAGGTAGAGAAGACAAGTGTCTGAAGAGCTGATCAATCGAACCAGAAAGCAATAGAACCAATAGGTGGACCCCCCCATAATGCTGAACTAGGAGAGGTGACAGGAACACTGAAATGCAGTACCAGAAACATCTGCAAAAGAAGAACCAGGAGCACCAACAGTGCAACAGAAGCACACACAAAGGATAAAGGGCGGTGTCACAGACACATAACATGGGCTAATGTCATGGAAGGTACACTCACTTGACAAAGGTGGATGCACCTAAAGCGGCATAAACATCATAACCCCCCATGGCACTTTATAACACAGTGCGAGTACTAAAACTGAACCAGGTGAACAAGATCCCAGAAATGTAGAAGAAGGAACTTTATCTCAGTGCATTTATAGAATAAAGAATGCATCAAAAGAGCATGCAAGATCAGATGTCAGAAAGAAGAGTGAGCTATGAACTCAGAAGAAGAGATCCCAGGACCTGTAGAACCAAGCAATCCACCAGAGTGCATGCACTGCAAAACTCAGAGGAGTGAAAATCCAGAGTAGAATCTAGAAAAATAACCTCTGCCACTGAATAGCACACTGAACCAGCTTTCTGACGATATATTGTTTGCCAAAAAAGGAGTCCGGATGAGCCAGATATGACTCCCGGAAGGCAAAATAAAACATCGGACTTCAACAAAAAAAAATGCTATAGAAATGGTAGAACCAAAAATCCTAACCTCTATCGTCGAAAAGTTCTTGAAAAGAGCTTTCCGACGGTATATGGAAGTTAGAAAAAGACCCCCGTATGCTCCCTGTAGAGCAAAAAAGGCCCAGGTACCCCCAAATAATTAAAAAAGGAGTACAACAGAGCCTCAGGGGCTAAAAAATTTGGGCCCCCGGGTGCATGGCGCGCACTGGGGGCTAAAACCTGGCCGCTAGTCATCAATATGACTGTCCCTTTGCAAATGGAGCCTACGGGGGCTGAATAGACCCGCAGGGCGGCGGGGTAGCCGGGCGGCGGCGGCGGTGGAGGGGACCGGGCACCCGCCGGCGGAGCTGTGAAGAAGAGGCGGCGGGGAAGCCGCGGAGATCGGCAAGGGGGAGCGGCGCGGCGGGGAAAGGCACAGCCACTAGTGGAGCGCGGGTGGCGGCGCGCCCCAAAAACCACCGACTGCAGCGTAAAACCGTAAAAAAAATGATTTTTTCCAAGAAATTTTTTGAAAAATGTGCCCGTACGACCCTTAGAAGGCCGAAAAAAGTCTCTAGGTGCCCCGGTGTCCAAAATGGACAAACTTTATATGGATTCTGGGGTTTTTGGGCCTTCTAGATGCAATGGATGTGTCCGTTTGGGCCCAAAATGCCTCCAAAAATAAAGACCCCCCAAAGCCACTAAAATAAGCTAAAAAAAAGCTGTGAAACCTTCAAACCCTCAAACGCTTCAAAAAAAACTTGAACAGCCGGGAGCAAGATGGCTCTGATACCATGTTAGATTTGCTAAACTGCAAATCTTCCCAAGAACACCTGCATGCATAGACTGCTACAAGAAAGAAGATAGAAGACAGAAAGCTATGGCGGCCAATAGGCCAGAGACTGAAAAAGCATGTTGCAAGAAATAATCTTCTATTAACAAAGTGAAATTACAAAATGATCTCCTTATGAAATACAAAGTGGTGAATCTTTATAAAGGATACCGAAATCCTAAAAGGGAAACTACTAGGAAATGGAAACTTTCCTAAGTCTAACTTAAGCAAAGAGTAGATAAACTAATAATTAACTAATTTAATTATTAGTAATACTCGACTACTCTAACACTGATGATATAGAGGAGCCTTCAGCCAAAAGGCAAAAGATAGAAATAGGCCAGCCTTTAGTTGAGAGGCAAGAAAAGAAAAGGGATAGAACAAGTTCCCTAGTTCTGGGAAATAGGTTATATGACCATAACCTAAGGAAATTAATAAGGCAGGGCAAGAAAAAGCAACTTGACATAGAGGAAAATGTTGAATTACCTCTCAAGGCTTGTATTGATGAAAGGTTGATACATCAACAACAGTTCCTAAATGATGATAATTTCATTAAAACTGAGGAGTTTAAAGACTTCCTAAGGTGGTACAAAAAGGAGTAAATTAGGGCTCAATTGAATGTTGATGGGGAAGAGACAGTGACAAATGAGGCCCTAGTGGCCCTGCAATCATATGACCCAGAGAGTGAGGACATCTCGCCTGATGAGGCTAGAGAAATGGTATTAAGTAGTGGCATGTTGCTTACCGAAGGTTGGGATTTGGCTTCTGCCTTTATAATTGATCAAATATGAAAGCAGCCAGATTTGAAGATGGCAAGTGAAATGCAAATGGGAGATATGATCAAAGGATTTGGGTATAGCCCAAAATCTCAGGCCTTTTCCTTGTGGAGCCTTTTCCCTAAGGACCAAAAACCTCAGCTGGTAAACATTCAAGAGAACATGGTAGGCAACCAAATGGTCTGGTCAGTGTAGAATACAGGGGATTTGGAAATATCCCAGATCATGACACATTGGGCTCACTTAAATTAAGACAAGACTAAATAGTTGTTTGATAAGTGTAGCACATTGATAGAAGAGACCAGTGCATTGGCCAAAGATTGAGAATTGTGCCACATCAAAATACACCAGCAAGGTCAGGTAATTGAAAGATTATTGAAGGAATTAGAAGAGAAGCCTGAGGTGGTGTATGTGCCTGCTCAACAACCTTTGAAAATTGAAGAAAAATCAAAGTCAGAAGAGGTGGTTGAGAAAGAGGATGTAGGAGAGAAGAAAAATGAAGTTGCTTTGAATGCATTTAGGGGCATTTTACAACATAGGATTAATATATTAAATGATAAAACTGATGTTGTCCTTAATGCTTACAATAAATTGCCAACCTTACATACTGAGGTAATGGGGTATCTTGCTACATTGAACCCCTATTTTACCAAATGGTCTACCAGGGTGCAGTTGTTTGAAAAGCTTGCTTCTTTGCAAACCCTAAGATCAGATTTGCTTGAGATAGTAATGGAGGTGGAAGATGAGATCAAAAAGGTCAATGTTGCTCTCTTATTTTTCAAAGCCAAATTAAATCAAATAGAGGCTAAATTGAGCCTCTTTTCTGCAGATTTTAATAGATTTTTTCCTTCCCTAAGAGGAGAAGATGATCAGGTAAAGGCCTTAGATGCCTGGAGGAATGAATTTGACAACAAAATGCTTAATAATGAGGCATTTATTTTGGGATCATATTTGGATGTTGAAGGATTTAATAAGATATTAGATGAAGCCTTCAGGGAAGAAATTGACATTAATAAGTTTTTAATATATGTTAAGGGCATTACTGATGTTAGATGGGAGTGACAAAAGGCACAAGTACCAGGTACTCAAGACTTCAAGTGGCCAACAAATGATGAAGTGACAGCATGGGAGCTGATGACTAGGACAAAGAAGAAGAAGAATATAATTGAAGAGGAAATTCTATATCAGGAGTAGAAGGGAACACTTGGCACCTGATCAATGAGCATAGGGAGGTTAGCTATAAATAGAGATGAGTGTAGGTTAGCTTGTAATGGCAGTCACTCAGTCTTAATGTAACCATCAAAATCTACCCTGAATACTATCAAACAAAAGTGCCAGATTCTAGAAGAGACAAAGAATATCATATCTACATCCTCTATTTTTGTCCTCCCACCACTTCTAAATTCTCTTGTTTTGTCTTTTTCTGTTCTTTTAGGGTTAGGTTCCTTAAACCATCCAAAGCTTGTTGCATCCTAAAAATAAAGGATTCCAAGATGGTTAAGGACCTATATATAAGACCAAAGTGTAATTGTAAAAGGAGGGATGAAATATAATTGAAGACAAACTTTTTGATTTATGTCTGTGTTTTGAGCTTTTAAGCCTTTATATGTACTTGAAGCAGAATATATGAATAAAAATATAGTGCAATTTTATTCTACATTGTTGTTGTCTCTTTTCTTATTATATGCACTCTTTTATGTTTAATTTGTAAGGCATATTAAACATATTGGCTATAAGGTAGCTATTTAATTATTTGCAAGCTTCTTCTAAGGGGAGAATTAAACATTGTGAGTAGTTTTAGAGAGTACTGCAACAACCGAGGATTTGATACAATATTGTAGAAGTGACAGGATAAGTTTGCAAGGCATTTTATCTGAGTTGTATGTAGGTTGTAAGGCATCCTACAGTATTCCTGTTCATATTTTTCTGTGGATTTACATCTTTTGACTCTATTTGCCCAAGGATAGGCACTAGTCTATAGTTTGTTAAGTGATTTATCATCATCCAAGCATTAAAAACTATTTAAATCAATCACTTTCAGAGTATTTTGGTAAAATAAATTATGTACTTAAGGGTCATAGTTGAAGTTTGTTGATTTCTTGAAGAGCAAATCAAATAGGTTATTCCTCGTAAATTCACAAGAATTGCAAAAGGAAACAAGAATGTATTTCCTAATCATGTTGATGTCTGTTATGATCAAGATATTGATTTGGATTGTCAAGATTATCCTTAGAATAATCATAGTCATCTATATTTTTATATACATGTCCATCTAAAATATAGCATTCAACACATAAGGTTCAATCCACTCTAAAGATACTGTTAAGACAGTAATCATTCATAGGTAAAACCTGCCTGAGTCAGTGGATCTCAAAAAAGAAGGAGGTGGTAATAGGTATCCCCAGTGTTATCAAGAACCTCATCAATTAGTGTTTTTTCTTTGCTTGAGTCATAGTGTCAAAAGGCATTAAGGGGTCATAGATTTTTTTAAGATTTCAAGTATCTTTCAGAGGCCTAGCAAGAAAAACCACTAACAGACTCACTGTCCAAAAGCTCACTACTTCAATCATGAAGGATACAACCTTCTATAGAATAGATATGCACTATATATGATGATGAACTGTAGAGTAGAACTATTTTCTTGATCAGTTCCAATGTATTTTAATCTTTCACTTCTTCTTCACATAGATCCTTGATGAATGAAACACAATTGATATTCTACTCTGTACTTTTTCTGTCTCTTTTCTTCTCATTAACACCTAGAATTCCACAAATGAACTACTACAAGTATCTTCCTCAAAGTATGAGATCATGGGACTTGTTAGGCATCTCTTCATGACATCTTTGTTAGCTTAACTAATCACACAAGCATAATTACAACCACGCAATATAAACTGAATAGATGCGACACTTCACAAAGTTGGCCTCACCAAATTAACTCTAACATTGAAATCTTGTTGAAACACATTTGGCACCTTTAGATAACTATCTTCAACTCATAATTAAACTTGAATATACACACACATATCTTGAAGATAGGTGCAACTCAAGAACTAATGCAATATGTCGGCTCTGTACAGACAAACTCCAAAAATTGTAAGTGCCTCTAACAAAATTATACAACACAACTAAAACTTCATATCTGAGTTTGCGTGTATGAACAAAACATAAACAACATGTCTACAACATGAGTATAACTATGTAAGGCTTGATAACATCATTCTAATAAGTACATATAGAACACTACTATATATTATATGTTTTCATCAATGACAAACATATAATCAACTAGCTGCTAGACGTAAATCTCCAACAATCTCCCCCTTTGACATTGATGGTAACATATGATATTAAAAACATTTTCAGCACATGGTTTTTTCTTTCTTTTTATAATCTTCTCAATATCCTCATCAAATACTCCTCTAAACTGATGTAGCTCCTCTATCTATGTTTATACTCCCATAGAGTATATGCTCCCCCTTACTATATACTCCCCCTTTGACATCAATGGCAAAGGGAACCATAAGAAATTAGGCACAGGTACTACTCAAGAAGTAGAGTAGTCAACCATTCATCAGTCACTATGGACTGATGTTCTTGCTACTTTATCTAATCAGACTCAAGAGAGGGAATTACTCCCAACTTCTCCTTGAGATACTCAAAAGTATCTTTTGATAAAGGCTTTGTGAAAATATCTGCCAACTGTTCTTTGGTGCTCACATAGTCCAATTTTACTTCATTATCTACAAATTTTTCTCTAAGAAAATGGTATTTGATCTCAATGTGCTTTGTCTTTGCGTGCATCAAAGGGTTCTTAGAAATGTTGATAGTACTAGTGTTATCACAGTGAATAATAATATGATAATCAACCTGTATACCGAAATCTTTAACCATCTGTTTGATGCAAACCATTGTTGAACAATTCAATGTTACTGCAACATATTCAGCTCCTGCTATCGACTGAGAGATACAATTTTTTTTCTTGCTTACCCAAGAAACCAACCTATCTCTAAGAAATAATGCTCCTTCAGAAGTACTCTTCC
Source organism: Thuja plicata (assembly GCA_018584345.1). NCBI lineage: Eukaryota > Viridiplantae > Streptophyta > Pinopsida > Cupressales > Cupressaceae > Thuja > Thuja plicata. The sequence goes on along the minus strand of MU223590.1, from coordinate 995,539 downwards.
TGTCATCAATACAACCTACCCAATTTTCATCTGTATACACATGAATTTGTACATTCTCTGATTTAGGATACCATAAACCATAGTCTATATTTCCCTTTAGATATTTGAATATTCTCTTTATTTCCATTAGGTGATTCTATTTTGGTTCAGCTACAAATCTACCAACAATGCCAACTACATTAGATATGTTTGGTCTAGATTGAGTAAGATATATAAGTTTTCCAATCATAGACTTGTACAATGTCTTGTCAACTGCGGTGGAATCATCTTCTTTACAAAGCTTGCTTCCTGTTATCATAGGAGTGCATACTGGCTTACATTCTTCCATCTTGAAAGTCTTCAATATTTCCTTTACATATTTGGACTGATTTATGAATATTCCTTTATCTGTCTGCTTTACATTCAATCCCAAAAAATATTTTATAGGACCAATCATGCTCATTTCAAATTCATTCTGTATTTCTTTTGCAAATTCTGCACTAAGCTTGTCATTACCTCCAAATATAATGTCATCAAAAAATATGGCAACAAGTAATAATCCATCAGGTGTCTCTATTATGAATAGGTTACAATCTGCTACTCCTTTCTTAAATCCAATCTTGGTAAGATAACCATCTAGTCTCTCATACAAAGCTCTTGGGGCCTATTTAAGTCCATAGAGTACTTTCTTCAATCTACATACCATGTCCAGTTTATCTAATAGATTAAATCCTTCAAGCTATTCTATGTATACTTCTTCCTTCAAGTCACCATTCAGAAAAGTTGATTTGACATCCATTTGATATACTTTAAAGCCTTTGAATGTTGCATAAGCCAAAAATAACTTAATGGCTTCTATTTTTCTCACAGGGGCAAATGTGTCAGTGTAATCTATCCCTTCCCTCTGTGCATATCCTTTACACACTATTCTTGCTTTGTTTCTTACCACTGTACCATCTTCATTCATCTTGTTCCTGAATACCCACTTTGTTCCAATCACATTTTTATCACTAGGTCTAGGAACCAATTCCCATGTATCATTTTTTATTATTTGATCTAATTCTTCTTCCATTTTTTTCTGCCAATCAGAATCCTTGCAAGCGTCTTCAACATTTAAAGGTTCAATCTATGAAAGTAAACATACCTCTTCATCCACTGTTAAATTTTTTGCTTTAGATCTAGTCAAAACATTGTTGCTCTGATCTCCAATGATATCATCTTTTGAATGATACCTAGATGTGAATTTTGAAACTTTTGGTGTGACATCCTCATCTGTAATCTGTGATACTTCTTTTCTTGATTCAAGTTCATTACATGATACATCAATGCAATCAAACATTTCTTCAATAACAATGTCTTTACTGTTAGGCCTGTGTTCATCCTCAATCATAGCTGCATATTCATAGCACCTCTCTTGAACCATGAACTTGTCATCAATCTTTATATGAGTACTTTCAATTATCTTCTTTAATCTTAAATTGAAACATCTGTATGCTTTGCTTTTAGTAGAATAACCAAGGAAAATACATTCATCACTTCTAGCATCAAACTTTCCAACACCATCATCTCTCTTGATGTAGCACTTGCTGCCAAAGATTCTAAAGTATTTTACTGTAGGTACATTACCAAACCAAAGTTCATAAGGTGTCTTATCTGCACCTTGTCTTAGTTGTGTTCTGTTGATAGTATAGACTACTGTATTGACTGCATCTCTCCAATAGGTGTGCACAACTTTTTCTTCAATCATCATAGTGCACGTTGTGTCAAGTATGATCCTGTTCCTTCTTTCTGCTATCCCATTCTTTTGAGGGGTTCTAGGTGCACTCATCTATCTTTTGATTCCATGTTCTTCACAGTAGTCATAAAAATAGTCAGAGGTGAATTCTCCTCCTCTATCTGATCTTAGACATTTTAGTTTTAATTCAGATTCATTCTCAACTTTGGCTTTGAATATTGTGAACTTCTCAAAGGCTTCAAACTTCTCCTTTAAGAATGCAACCCTCATCATCCTTGAAAAACCATCAAAAAACAAAATGAAATACCTTTCTCTATAGTATGATCTTGTTTGAGTAGGACCACATAAATCTGTATGCACTAGGTCTAAATTGTTTTCAGCTGAGTTCTGTTTGCTTCTGAAAGAGCTCCTTACATGCTTTCCCATAACAAATTCCCTGCATATTGTGTCAACTGGTCTTGCAATACTTGGAAGGTCTCTAACTGCCTTGACATTGCTTATCTTTACTACATTATCAAAATTGATATGACAGAGTCTCTTGTGCCATAACCAACTGTCATCCACTTTTGCAACAAAACAAATTACATCTGAATTGAGCTGAAAAACATTACCTTTTTATTTTTTATCCTAATGCAATCATCTCTCCTTATTTTTTGCTAATGATGCATTTTTTGTCTTTGAATTCCAAATGATAACCTTTGTCGAGTAGCTATCCAACACTTAGTAAATTGTGATGTAATCTGTAAACATACAAAACATCATCTATCTTATTCTTTCCATCTAGGGTGATAGATCCTCTGCCTATGATAGGTTTGGGAGTTTTATCTCCAAATCTAACCATACCACCTTTGTACTTGTCTAGATGAACAAATATATCTTTATCACCTATCATGTGGTGAGAGCATCTACTGTCAATGATCTAATAAGTTATGATGTATACTTTGGAAATTAGGGCCAACTCCTGTGCTTCCTTTTCACTTTCAATGTCCATTTCCTCAAGAAATTTTTCCATGTCTTTAAGGGAAACAAATCCAATTTCATCTTCTCCCGATTCTTCATCAGTTACACCTTCTTCAGCATGATAGCATTCCTTTCTATATTTTGGTTTATAATCAGATCTAAATTTCTTTACTCTTGTAGGACACTTGGATGCAAAGTGGCCGATCTTGTTGCATGAAAAACATTTGAATGGAAACTGTCCTTAATACTTGCCTTTGCCTTTTTTTTCCTTCTTAGCAATCATAGCAATGATTTCTTCTAGTTCTTCATCAACTTCTTCTTTCTCATTATTGCTAGAGATGTGTAAAGGTTTCTTACCATGAACTGAGGCTTTGAAGGTTGTTTCACTTTTGGGTTCAGTCTTCAATCTTGATATCTCAAATGCATAGATTTTACTGATCAAAATCTCTCTCTTGAAGTCTTGTGAAATTTCATGGTTTCATCTAGAATATTGATCTTGATCTCATAGTCTACTATTAAAGTAGTCATCAGCTTGTCCATTATGTATTCTTCTAATATTTCTCCACCATTTTTTTTTATTCCAGAAACTGCTTCATTTATCCTCTGATTGTAGGCTCTGATGTTCTCTTTAGCTAACATCTCAAGATTGTTGTATTTATTTTTCCATGTCTTCCTATGCACATTCTTTTCTTGGATATCTCCTTCAAACATGTCTTCCAAATACTTCCATATTGTGTATGTCTTGTCTACTTTCTTGATCTCAGAGAATTTACTGTTAGATAGTGCACTTATAAGGGCGTCTTTGGAAACTGCATTAGCTGTGAATGTATCATTTTTTTTACTAGTATCATCATCTCTTGAGAGGTCTTTTAGAGAGGGAATAACAACTTCTTGTGTGGCTATCTCAAAGATGTCAAAACCAACACACTATAGATGTGTTATCATTTTGTTCTTCCAATCCAAATAATTCTCTCCATCAAACTTAGGACTCTCTTTTCTGAAGTATGCCATCTGATCTACCTTAAGTTGTTAGGATTTCTCTTCAAGGAACTTGGCTCTTATACAAATTGTTAGAATAGTCCCAAAGGATAACTGACAAGGTGGGGTAAATCAGTTATCAGATAATTTAATTTTTATCTTTTATTAACTCCAAAATATAATAAAGTAAATGCACATTCAGATAAAACAATAGACAACACCACAATTTGGTTACGGGGAAACCAAATGGTAAAAATCCCGGTGGGAATTAGCACCCATAATGAACTATACTTGTTTATAATAATCCCTACTAGAAGATCTTGCAGCCCTGTTAGGAGTTTTTCTTTACAATGCAATAAGTATAGTGACCTAGTTAAGGGTCTGACCCTGTTAGGAGTCTTTTACAAATAACCATGTTAAGGGTGAGGACTCACTGTCCAAAAGCTAACTACTTCAATGGTGAAGGCTACAACCTTCTGTAGAATAGATATGCACTATATATGATGATGAACTATAGAGTAGACCTATTGTCTTGATCAGTTCCAATGTATTGTAATCTTTCACTTCTTCTTCACATAGATCCTTGATGAATGAAACACAACTGATATTATGCTTTGTACTTTTTCTATCTCTTGTCTTCTCATTCACACCTAGCATTCCACAAATGAACTACTATAAGTATCTTACTCAAAGTATGAGATCATGGGACCTGTTAGGAAACTCTTCATGACATCTTTGTCAGCTTAACTAATCACACAAGCATAATTACAACCGCGCAATATAAACTGAATAGACGCAATGCTTCACAAAGTCGGCCTCACCAAATTAACTCTAGCATTGCAATATTGTTGAAACACGTTTGGTACCTTTAGATAACTATCTTCAACTCATAATTAAACTTTAATATACACACGCATATCCTAAAGATAAGCACAACTCAAGAACCAATGCAATACATCTACTCGTACAGACAAACTCTAGAAACTATAACTGCCGCTAACAGAATTATACAACACAACTGAAACTTCATATCTGAGTATGTGTGTATGAAAAAAACATAAACAAAAATTTGTAGCTGAACCCAAATAGAATCACCTAATGGAAATAAAAAGAATATTCAGATATCTAAAGGGAACTATAGACTATGGTTTATGGTATCCTAACTCAGAAAATATAGAACTTCATGTATACACAGATGTAGATTGGGTAGGTTGCAGGCTTTCTGAAGAAGCTAAACAGGTGATCAATATTTATGGCTGTTATTTCATACAGTTTCCAAGTTTTACATACCTTAGGGTTGGAGCGTTTAATGGGGAACCTCTGCGGCTTACTAGATTTTGTTTGGATGATATAGTCTTAATGGAGCTATGTAGACAGCTTGTTCTAGTTGAACAAAAATCTGGGACCTCAAAGAAAACTTCAGGTTTCTCAATCCACTCTAACTTCTAATGAGGTTAGGATTTTCATGGGTTTAGCCAGTTATTATAGATGGTTTGTTAATGGTTTCTCTCAGGTAGCACACCCCATTACTTCTCTTCAACGAAAGGGAAAGAAGTTTGAGTGGATTGAGAAGTGTGATAAGGATTTTTGGGAACTAAAGAGAGAATTTACCAGTGCACCCATTCTAGCTGTACCAGAGCCTTTAGTAGACTTTATGGTATGCACAGACACTTCCTTGGATGGTTTGGGAGTATTCCTTATGCAAGGTGGGCGAGCTATAGCCTACGAGTCTAGGAAACTAAAGATACTATAGCCTTTTCAATATTATTTGTTTGATACTATTCATTCAACATGCAATCACTTTAAATCCTACAACTTCTATCTATTAGCTTTAAAAAAAATACATTATGTTAAATCACCATCCATTTTATCTACTTATGTCCTTTCATATAAAAATATATATAAAAACCATAAGTTTAAAGTCTGCTTCAAACTTTGCATTCTTTGGACTAGGTTAATTTGGTAATCACAAGGAAGAAACTTGCCTTTCAATTTGTTCACCATATTATCCCATGCCTTGATTTTGTCTTTACCTTTCTTCTTTCTATCCAATTGCAGGTGTTCCAACCATAAGGATGCATGACCTTTCAATTTTGTGCTTGCAATCTTCACCTTCTTATCTTCTGCAACATTCTCATATTTAAAATTATTTTCCATCTCAGTGATCCAGTCAATCAATTCATTATAATCTAATTTTCCACTATAATCAGGGGGAATAAACTGAGGTATGGACGTCAAGCTTTTCAACGCTCTCAAGAATCTTTCCTCTTCCTGGTCCATCACTGGTGCAGGTGTAGCTTCACCTTGAACCTCTTCAAATTCATCATCACTAACATCTTCAAGATGTCTTCCTGTGTGTTGGGCTGTCTCAATAGCTTCCAATCTTGCAGCCATTTGTCTAAGCATATTAGCCAGACCTTGATAGACATTTCCTCTCCCACGAACCATCTTGAAACTCTTTGAAATTGTAGGTTAGATCGCAACCTGCCACCCTACAAAAAATATCTTTAGAGTTTACAAGAAGGAGCCACAGATCTCAACTCACTCTGATACCACCTGATGCAAGGAGGGTAGGATACGGGGCCAAGGGCACACCCAAAACCAACCACCTTGCAGATACAATACAGAATTACACAAAAACACAGTGAGAGAAGAGAAATGTAGATATATTTATCATTAATCCATCAAACCCAATACATGCCAGGATGTAAGGCATTCCTGGTTATGGCCATATGCATCAGAGTGTATTACAATTTGATCTTCTTATAACAGAGATCTCAGATCTTTAATATTCTAACATTTTCCTTCTTTCTCTAAGACTTCCTACCTAAACTAAAAAACATACAAAAGAATATATACAAGAGTCCAACAAACTAGTCAGAACTCAAATACAAAGGTGAGACCCAGATTTAGGTCCACACAAATTCCAAGATAGATCCCAGCTATGAAAATTAAATAAAGAATTCAGCCACCAAAACCAATTCCCAAATAAACCAACTCAGCAAAGAAAAATTTGAGCAACAGAGCACTCAGAAAAAGAAAGCCGAGCAAAAGCAACAAGCATGGCCGAGCAACTCGGCAAGGATGCCGAGAAACAGAAGCTGAGTGACAGAGAACATACTAAACTAAAAGTAAACATATTTTTGGTTGAGCAGGATTGCCAAGGACCCAATATGCTCTTGCATCAATTGTATTGTCATTGATGTCAACTTGATATAATCTAAGTGGTTATAATCAAAGTGTCAAAGACTTCAGAGAATCAAAGAGAAAATATTATGCTTTTTGTAATGCATAAAAGACAAGTATTCACAATGTGACTAGAAACACTAATGGTTAGTGGAACCCGACAGATAGATATCACTAACAGTCAAGTCACAGTGATGCCCAAGAAATAACACCGATTAGCATTACCGATGAGTAGAATCACAAGCATACTCAACAGCTAGAAACATAGTGTAAACCAATGAAGAAGCCTGAGGAGAACTAAAGTGTTGACTGACGCTATCAAAGAGTTAAACCAAAATTAACTTAAGTTTAGAAATGACAAAATATCTAGCTGGAAGAGCTAAATATAGAGTTAACTGGTAGTTATCATTGTTTTCATCAACAAGATAAGACAGAGATAAGTAATGGATTTAAATTTGTTTTGTCTAGTTGGCAAAAAGATCTCAGCAAGATAAAACATGAGTTTTTCTTTAAATCTAATTGGTAATAATTGTGGATCACACAAAGATCATGAATATCAAGAACCTAACAATGGTGACATCATATCTATTTAAGAGACAAATCAATTCATTACGAATTGGTGTGGGTGAATGAATGAAAAGAGGATGCTGAAGAGAAACTAATGAAGAGAAACTTCATACAGTACTCATGAATCAAGCTGAGGAAAGAGCTAAATATTTTTGTGGACACCGAGAAAGAGAGCACAACATCACTAAGTAGAATCAAAGTGGAGAAAAGGTATAAACATAGTTATATTGATCAGAATAGTTTGTGAGATTACAATAGATCTAAAAATCTACAAGTATAAGTTGTATATGTGAACAGATCATACTGTTTTAGTTTAACCATTGATTCAGAAACTCTCTTAACTGAGCGGGATTTAAATATCCTTTCTATATTGAGATACATCTAATGGAGTATCAAAAAGTTTGATCATGAAGATAGCATGACATGCCAGATACGTATTGACAGGCCAAGTGAGTGTTTGATCAAGGTTGGTAGTATAGAGATTCCCGATATCAAGTGATAGACTAAAATTTTAAATCCTCTAACAAGGTCACACCTAACAGTGTGTTTGTAACCTTTAACAAGTTTGGCTCCTCACCAAGCTCACTTCAGAAGAGTGAAAATTTTGGGTTACCGGTCCCAAGTGGTTTTTCCCTTAATAGGGTTTCCACATTAAAAATTCATGTGCAATGTGTTTATGAGTCATTAATTTAGTGTTTTGCATTACACTTAACTTAACTGGATTGATAGGTATACTCTAGATAATTTATTGTCTTTCGGTATATTAACAGACTGCTATTTGGTAAATCTACAATAGAAGATTTTACAAAGCATTCCGAGCAGTAGTAAATTGATATAAGTATTTGGAGGCATTCATCTTATAGGACTAGAGATTACTAGAGGTACAATATTGTGGTACTAAGTTTTAAGGGTTGATTATTGGAATATTTTTAAGGCCACTGACTCACCCCCCCTCTCATTTATTACTAACACTGTTAATAACCAAGTAATGACACTTATATTAATCTGGTCTCCATTGCTATTTGATTGAATGATATTTTTCATTGCATGATTGGATTCCTAAATGTCACTGTAAATTTTGATAGTTTTTTCTTTGTCACGCCTTCTTTCCAATATTTTCCATAATTTCTCTATTATATTCTTTCCAATATGCATAGTATCAAACAAATGCACAATTTGTAGCTTCTCATGGTAGGGAAACCTACTAAATTATCTAGGATAAATTTTTAGTCCATTTGAAAGGTGGTCATTAATGCCTTGACGACCTTCACGATCATCAATTACATCATATTCAATAAACAAAACACAATATAAAAATATAAATTCCAAACATAAACCATTAGATGGAATGAATTTACCTTGACAATTAATTATATTATATTCCAACTTCCATATGCAAGGTTTCATTATTCATGGCTTTGATTTAGTCTCTTCCTTCCCACCAAAAAGATGTTTTCTAGTATTTCGATACTTATGATTTATGTGGAGGAAGTTCCTATACTAATCAAACACCCGCTTTCCTAAACCTTTTGAATGAAGAGATTTCATGTTTGGACCACAAACTGGACTTGCAAATTTTTGTTAGAATAGGTAGACACCTATTCTCCCAATAACACCTGCATGCATAACCCTGTCACATGGAAGAAGCAAAGAATAGAAGAAGAAAAATCTATGGAGGCCAAAAGACTAGAGACATCATATGCACATGAAAGAATATATTATTAACAATATATTTCAATCTGATACAATGCAATGTGAAAACTCCTTATTAAATACAAAGAGGTGAATCCTTATAAAAGGAATCATGAAACCCTAAAAAGGGAAACCCTAAGGTTAGCTTAAGCAACTAAAGTGAATAGGTGAGTTAGTAATTAGATCATAATGATTTAATTAATAACCCAAGAGACTATTACTCTAACAATTTTACCTTTGTTTGAAGACCTACAAGTTCATGTATAACTGGATTAAATATGTTAATTTTTATAATTATAATTATCATGCGCAACTTGAACACTATAGCATACCACAAGAATGTGTTAGCCTTGGGGCATCATGATTTTTCCATACAATAATTGCATAGAATTGAAATTTTCTTGGTCCTATTGATCTAGAGACGTCATACATAGTGAGACCAATCCATAACTCCATCAACTCCTCGATAAGAGGCTCAATATATGCATTCATATCTTTAAATTGGTACTTACATAGTTGAATGATAAAAAACATTACATAATTATTATGACCATTTTACTGTAATATTTATAATTTAACGTAAATGAATATTAAATGAAAAAACACCTAGAACAGTCATCAAGAGTTCTTTGATCGAAGAAACTATGAATACTCTCAGAAATGATCTTTCCCTTAATACCAATATTCTTGTTAATGATCATGGCTCTGAAATTGATGAAAAAATCAGAAAAGTTGTTGAGTTAGCCATGATTCCCATCCAGAATAAAATTAATGGGAATGAAGAAATGTTGAAACATTTGTTAATGTTGGTGAATACTGGTATGAGGGCTACTCTTGAGAATCTGATGTCTCTTAGCAACTGGCTGGAAGGTAATAAAGACACTGCTGAACACTCTGTTATTTCCCAGCAAATGGGACCAGTACCCGTACGAGATCTAAGATGCAGAAGGTGGAGGATCCAGATCTCCAGAAGCTGAGAGAGAATGTGATTACAATGAAGACTCATTTGGTGGATTCTGAGAGCTTTCTTCAGTCTCTATTCTGATTTCGATGCTGGCGGTCTTTCTCTTTTTTTTCCTTCCAACATTTCAGTTGTCTTTTTTGTCTTTCTCTTGCTTTATTACTAAATCTGGGTTCTGACCCCTTGTAGCCTGCTCCCTCCCTTGGGGCAGCCTGTTGTGCTCTGGGCTTTAATTCCCTTCCTTTCTTTGCTTTTTTAAAGGGTTTCGGGGCTCCCTTCAAAACCTGTTTTTACCATTATCAAAAACATTATGTGCTCCCTCTTTATTGGCATCCATGGAGGAATGTTATTTTAAAAAAAAAAAATAGGCCACATCGTGTAAATAAATCTCAGCTCTCCAAATGGATTGACACCATCAACTGTCAATGAAAGACTGAGATTGCGAGGCTCTTCTTTAAAGTGTGGCCATTTTTCTTCTATTTCCATAAATGTAAAACCATCCATAGGCATTAAAATAATTTCATCTTGACTTCTATTGTGTGCATGGCAATCCATAAATTTTTCCAAGCTAGTGCACCTTAATAATCATTGCAAACGTAGAATAATGGGAATATAATGAACAACCTTGCAAGGCATCTTTTATGTTAGTTGATCTATTTAATATCTACCAATATGACATTCAGAGCATTCTGTTGCAAATTCATATTATTTATGATATATAATATGATCATTGGGACATGCATCTATAGCTTGATACTTCATTATCTTTCAAAATGAGAAATAATTCTCGGTATGAGTGAGGTAGAATATTTGATGGTGGTAACAAAAACTCACCTATCAATCTACAACAATAAATATAATTTGTTAATATAAAGAATATTAATGGTACATGTTTTGCCCTTAATTAACTATAATGAAATTACAATAAAAATAGATGGAAAAAGATGGCATATATGCCATACCTTAACATACGTGAGATTGTTATGTTGGATAAACCATTCATAACCTTCAAGTTCACCAACAACAATATAGCGGAGAAAATATTTTTTTAGGAGCCTTCGTCAAGGGACTCGTATGACTTCTCAAGTAGAGGTAAATCATGAACACCATCAAGGTCATCTTGATCATCATGATCAATTACGCTAGTACTAAATGTTTCATGGATAAATGTATTTGTACCATCATCTTTAATTCTGTTTTCTAGTGCATGATCATCTTCTTCCATAGGATCATTATCTTCAGCTTCAATATTCACACCTCCATGTTCCTCCACTTGGAAAACCACATTCTTCAAGTTGTGGTGGTTCATATCATGTGTCCTAGGGTGATCCACCTATATAACTATTATAAAAAAAAATAAACAATGATCACAATCTCATCATCAAGTGATTTCTTATGTATATAAATTGTTAAAATGATATAATGAATAACTTAGCAATAGACGATAATCATTCTCCCCTTCAATGTGACCATGTTGCCTACAATGTTTCTCACTTGTTCTGATTATAAGTCTTCTTGTCTTTAAGCCCTTACAATTTTTGCAAGGACAATAAAATTTTCCATCACCTTTTATTTTCAAGCTAAACCACAAACTAGCAATTGTCTCTTTATTTTGTTCTTCGCTGATATTATTTGGCATGGTCTTTCTTCGCAGGCAAAAAGATCAGGCTATGGAAACTTTGGTCTTGTAACAATTTCCACCAAGAGGAACACATGAACATGAACTCTTTAAAGATGTCCCTATCTATTTTGATGCTTTTATAAGATTATAAACTTCAATTTCTTTTTTTGTTTTAATTCCCAATTCACAAAGCTAACAATTCATTCTTGGTTAGCCATCAACATTTAATCAAACACAACATCATATCCCTAATTTGTGGCAAAGATGACCTTTTTACTCTTTTGGCACTTGGTTCACTTAAGTAACCTTAGAGAATTGAATTTATCATGACCTTTTCACAATGAACATCATCTAAAATCAAGCTTGATCCACTAGGCATTGCCTTCACTGGAAATGAACATATAGAGTCAAGCGCCAAGTTTGATCCACTCATTATTCCTCGAGCCAAAAAAAGGATGTGAATTAAATTTAAAGAATTGAAATGAATAAACTAAACAAAATCTAAATAAAAATAATCAAAATTTTGTTTGAAATAATGGGAAGTATGTACTGAGAGGGGAGGGGTGAATCAGTACCTCTAAAACTTTTAGTTAATTAACCTTTAACCTTATGTAATCAAATCTTTGCTTTACCGATCATATCTGTTGTTCTTTCTT